>OX388325.1:12351345-12451836 GCA_947579605.1 Athripsodes cinereus | reverse complement strand
TATAGAACGTTTATAACATTATTATGATCATTTATAAGTATACGAATTATAATATAAACGACTTTAAAATCGCAATATATTAAAATAAAAACTACAATACAAAACAACTTACCGAAAATATGACAATCCTGTTTCCTGCGAAAGTTGGATTGGATTTATAACCACAACCATTTATAGCGCACATCACCATGTTAATCATAAGATGATTCCTATTCTTCTAGATATAAAAACAAAAACCGATATGAAAAATTCAACTGATGTGCAAAAACTTTAAACATTTTTAAAACAACTAAACATACAAATACAAGGGTTGGTTCATGGGAGCATAAATGTCATTCGGCGTCGTTTGACCTGAACGACCATGAAGTTGCAGTGAGTGGTGAATGTAATCCGGATAATCGTGAATAACTTAGAGCGTTTTATGACCCAATGTTATCGTAATGGCGCCATTATTTTTTACGTCTTTTTATTATTTTTTTTATTGCTTTTACAACTTTTAAAAATTTTTTTTTTGGATTTACTTTTTGTTATAATTTCTTAAATTCGCCGACGTGTAAAAGACGTAAATTATGAATATATTTAAATAATTAATATTTTTATTATTATTTGACTGGCGCCTTTTTATAGTAGCATTCAAGTACTTTTGTGTTTCTTTTAAATGATAAAAATATTTTTGTCTCTAACGAAGGAATAAATTATTTTAATAGGTATCTTTAAAATTAACAGTTAAAGTAATAACTACTTGATTAGTTTATAACTAATTGCTTTATACTTTTTTTTTAAATTATTCCATTATCTAACTTTCTGAGCTTGTATACTTCCCAAATACTTGTTACAAGTTTATATCCTAAATTTATCCAAACGAATTCACTGAATCAGCGTCAGAAATTATAAATGACAATTACGCAGAAATCGAGTATATTTTCTGAGACTATAATTCTTATTTTGTTACACATTTTGAAAACATAGTAACATACAGTACATGAACACTATGAATGCGTACTGGCATTGTATAGGTACTTTCAAAATATGCGTCGTCGACTGATCACTCGGTGACTGTCTGAACGCAGCCCAAATGCGACGCACCGAACAAAATTTATTTCTTACAAAATGGTCGTCATTCCCCTCCCCGCGCAGCTACAAAATGTTTACCAAAGTGTCTGTCCATTACTCTATTTAGGTCCATGGTCTTAGATAGTGTTAAACTGTCAAAATTTGTTTACATGTGTGTTGCCTAGATATATTCCTAGGCAACGAACGATATATTCCTACCTACGTGCATACATTCATGCAAAAAACTCATGAAATTACAACGTTGCCACTGCTATCTGGCGGATAGCAATCCGTAAGAAATCTGTAGGTGGTGAAACGCTCGCTTCAGTTTATCTTGTAGATTAATTTATCCTAAGGATTGTTATCTAGAACTTTATCCAGAGGTGGTGAAACAGCCCGTCAGCCCGTAAATTGCATATTCCATAGTAACTATCCGATATTGGCCGAATAGTAAATATTGAGCTATAATCTATCTATACCAGCACGGCTTTCCCACAAGTTTATTACATGTAGTTGGTCTACTGACTACCAGTGGGGTATTTTTTAGTGGATCTATCTATACCATCACGACATCTCCCACAAGTTTATTACATGCAGTTGGTCAACTGACTATCCCACTTTATCTATCTATACCATCACGGCTTTTCCACAAGTTTATTACATGCAGTTGGTGACTATGTTAAAATGTCATATACGCGATGTTTTACGAACGCCTGCTTTTGAGGAGATTTTATTTAAATCATGGGTGTCTAAACTTTGACCATACGAGGGCCACATTGCAAAAAAAAATATATGCTGGGCCGCACATAAATATTTTTTCAACAAATGGAAATAAAATTAACTTTATACCTTTATGTAGTTCTATTAAAATAAAATAACTTATTTTTATTATATTCATTTTATTTGAATTAGATATATATGTATAAAATTATAAATGAACATATTGACATGGTCTTGTTTTTTTTAACAAACTTTGTTAGAAGTTTGAATAAATAATTCGGTTTACTATTTTAAGTGGTATATGAATGTGTTACTCGAAGTATATTTGTTGGTAGGTAAATGATACATACTTCAGAGAGTACATATCTATTAGATATATTTTATTAGGAAGGTAGATGGAATATTTTAACACGTGTCGATATTTAGAT
The DNA here is from genome assembly GCA_947579605.1 of Athripsodes cinereus. Taxonomy (NCBI): domain Eukaryota; kingdom Metazoa; phylum Arthropoda; class Insecta; order Trichoptera; family Leptoceridae; genus Athripsodes; species Athripsodes cinereus. Next base: position 12,449,635 of record OX388325.1, on the reverse strand, counting down.
CACAGAGTAGGAGTACATCGGGTGAAGAAAGGTACTTAGATAATTAACACATGTCATGAAAGATCACCGAACCGAAATTTAAACAAAGAAGGATGGATGAACTATTAATTGCTTTAGGAAAGAGGTTAAATATTTCAATGTAAAATTATTTCAAAAGGGAATGATTGGGACACGTGCGTTTGTTTACATGAAGAGTAGATGGTTTCTCTTCAAATGAAGAAAGTATCTACTTTGATTGTAACAAGAAATGAAGATTATAAAAAGGACTGGAAGGAGTAGGGAGGGATCACTCACTCAGGATCACTTGGGGACAGTGTTTGCTTGCGACTAGAAGAGAGAGATGTTTAGAATTCATAAAGTCAGTAGTTGTTTTGGTTGAGATTGATTTTGTACACATCTCTAAGTAATAGATACAATATTTTAGTGATTATTTTCACACACGAAAATAATAAAGAAATCTTCATAAATTAATTATAATTTTACATTAAATTCAGTGTTTCGAAGCAGCTAATTTTGCAGCTAATTTTGCAGTTAATCATCTTCACCCGAAGCTAAGAAATTTTATATATTATTATTCATTTAAATCTTGTAATAGATATTTTTGGCGTTACGACATTGTCTTCTTCTTGGAGTATCAAAACTCTTGTTTGATAAGTCTCAGATAAGTGAACTTTCTGCAGACAAAAGATTGATAAATTTTATATAATGTTTTGATGAATATGTTTATGAGACTGATTCTGTTAATTATTTTATTTTCCCAAATTAATAAAATTTGGATAACTAATATTATTTGTAAATTAAATTTATAGAAGCTATTTGATAATATGAACAGGGTCGGACTCAGAAACATTTACTAATTATTATTTTCTGATATTTTGAATTCTAACACAAGCACGAATTTAAACTCATATTTATTTTATGTAAATATCTCTTATTATATCATAAATTAACGTCCAAAAATCCACACTCACATGATCGTGAACTAAAGGCCCATGATCTCCTAGCGGGAAAAAATCAAGTTTGGTGTTTGCCATGCCTTATGGAACACAAAAAAGCCAAACCCCGCAGATTTATACATAAATATTTATATTATTTGCATGTCATGTATTATATTTTATCTTAATTTATCATATTTGTATACTAACGAGGCTAGACTTAGCGAATGCAAAGGTTGGTCTAGATCGGATTAAGCGTGAGAAGGAGCTTTTTTCCACTAACCACACCAAGTTTTATTGTTAAATTAACAAAAATAGTCAGTGACTGAATTTTGTAAAATTTTGGTTCAGTATAATATTTGACCTGAATACGCCACTGGTGTTATAGACAGATACTAGTTATGTATGAGATCATGTGTGTTTTTATAAATAAAAATGCATTCAAACTAATCTGAGATATAATTACAGAAATAAACTTTCAATAACGTTGAATCATAAATTTGATAAAATTTTATTTCATTGACTATTCCTAACCAATAATAACATGGGGTTCTGTTGTGTATAGAAAAATTCTACACTTATACTGTGTATATTTTCAGCAATATTGTGTTTGTTTTCTTTGTGTATTTTTCAGCAATAAGGCAAGTCTCTTATATCCGCTAACGTCGGGTGAAAGAGAAAATAATTATTTATTACTAACCTTATACACAACAGAAATTTAATTTTTGATTGTTATAAAAATATGCTTTATGTGTTCTGAATAGAAAATATTGTTTGTTTTTCACTGATAAAATTTTCTTTTATAAATCGTAAACACAACGTAGAAAGGGTCCTTTACGTAAATTTTTTTCTTTAGACGTATCATGTGCCAAGATCTTTTAAAATGAAATTTGAAAAATTAAGCGATCGACACTTTTGACGGGTTTTACGTAAGCGTCAGAGATAACTTTAATGACGATTAGGTGTGAAATGAGATGGGTTAAACTAATGATACATATTATTATATAGTTATAATATCTCTATTCGACGAATATTATTATTCATGGATTTTATAAGTAGGTAGGTGATATGAAAGTATGTGTATTATTAATTTTAATCGGAATATTATAAAGACAGAATTGCGAAAAGAAATTGATTAATTTGCGTAGATTGGATAACTTTGATTCTTTTAGTTTACTTACTTCCAACTTGAAGAATAAATACGTGTTTATTCTCTCGTCGAAATAAATAAATATATTTATTTATTTCACTGTCAATATGGTTCTCAACGAAGTTTTTCTTTTGGGGAAAGCGAGACCACGACAATATGTATAAAAATGTATATTATATTATACATTTAAACCTATGTAATATTAATGTGATGGAAGGATTTGCTTTTGTTGAACTAGCAAATTGATATTGTATGTTGCAAAGATGAAAAATATTGCAAACATTAATTTTTTTAGTAGAAATAAGCAAATTTAAATATTTTCATAATTTGCGTTTGGGCCGCATCTCAAAGTGTTTTGGGACGCATGCGGCCCGTGGGTCGCACTTTAGACAAGCATGATTTAAATCTTCTATTGTTTTATACATTTCTTATTGTTTTCAGTATTTGAAATCCTCCTGCGAGTTTGTGAAGGCAAATCCTGGCCAGAAGTGCTCATTCAAAGTCGTACCAATGGGAAAAGGAGTGACCGTTAACATGAAAAAGATTAGTTGTAAAATAGATAATAATAATCACAATAGTTTAACAGAAGATGTAGAGTAATACTGAGGATGTAAAAACTAATAAGTAATAAATGTTCTACAGCTGAAGATGTTTGTTTAAAGTAATAATAACAAGTACAAAGCAATAATAAATGTATTGAATTTATTAGAGAACTCCTGTATAACATTCCCAACATCATGCTGGAAAGGGAAATAAAGGGTTGACAGAGAGAGTGTATTGTTATAAGGATATTATATTGTGTGAAATGATAATACAAAATAAAATTCATTTGATTATTAGAAAGTAGAATATTTATTACAGAATCATAATAATTATTTTATACTCGACATTATCATCATATTTAATATAATTAATAGGCATTAGAAGTAATAGTTACAATAATAACAGTTTTAATAATCTATATAGAATGAGAATGTGAAGTTTATATGCAATTCGACATAACAAATCGACTTTTTTGTATTATGTTCGTTGCCAACTTTTGTTTCTTCATTAAGATAAATAGAAATTTCATGCAAGCGGAAATAAGTTCGCAAAAACATTTTATAATAGCGGAAGTAAAATTCAGATATTTGTTTCTGTACCAAAAAAATAATACATTTCTAGCAAGGTAAGTAAAAACTAAAAAAAAAATACATTTAACACTAAGATTAAATTAATTAATCATATTTATTTACAAAAAAAAAACAAAGAAATTGCCCGAAGGTTTACTTAAGGCTTAAAATTCAGCATATTTCATTACGAACAATAAGATTTCGCATGTAAAGGACGGTTCACATCGTGGACTGCGCGTTTATTTATTTCGGTAATTTTATATTTTTTTACAATATTTTTGTGTCTAGAGGACGCGGGAAATGGAACAATGTGTACAGATGTATTTTAATCATGAGAAATATTATTCCTTTGGCATTGTCGGAGGCAGTGGCGGGACTAGGCTTTTCACATCGGGCATGCTTTGTACAAATATACTATTTTACTCGCAAACGAGTGGACGTCCTTGAGAATAATATAATATATATATCGGAGACGGGACTAGGCTTTTCATGTTGGTCTAACATTCGTTATAATAAAAAAAATTAAATAAATAAGATATCCAGAATGGTTGACATACCCCTTTGCTGAATTTAAGATATTAAATGGTTTATATGCGACGTCTCTTAAAAGACACTTAAAAACTTTAGTGGGAGATCTATTGTTTGCCAAAGACTTCATGGGTCCTTAATATAAATAAATAAAATACAAGAAGTCTGCGATGCAAATAAATACTATTTTTAAGTATGTAAGTAACTTTAAAGTTAAATGTCGTAATTACTATACAATTTATTTTGTCTCGCGCATCCATCATAATATTAATCAATCCTTTATGAAGAACGTTTCAAGTCTAAAAACTATTAGCGGTTGCCCATAGTATCTACCTTCAAATTATTTTTAACTGCCTAGTACGTTACGCACGACTCACACAATCATCACACAACCAATACAAATAAAAACATACTCATATAGGTACATTATGCACCCAAACGTTCTTTGAGATGCTTGCTTATTTTGTCCTTAAGATTGCACACATACAACCAAACATACCCAATAATACACATATATGGCGCGTCATTGCCTACTACGTATACACACTAAAATTTAAGTGTGTGTTAGTGAGACCAGACGCAACGTATAAAGCAATAACTTACTATTCCATTAATTTAGCTATCACGGTAAATTATTGGATTTTATTAAAAAAAGTCAAAATAACGTATCGATTGTACACGCACTTCAATACAAATAGTACGCGCTTTTGATAAAAACTCTAAAACTTAGAAAAATTGTATATTTGCTGCGTATATTTTTGTGAATTGTTCTCTTTGCAACGAAATGTTTGGCGGCAAATTCAAACTAGTTTTTGATGATTTCAATATTTTCTTCATAGATTCTATGGGCATGCTGTGCTTTTTTGCATGTATGGCAGGCACGCGACTGGTCGGAGGGTAGTTGTGTCAATAAAATAATAAATAATAATAATATCTGGACAATTTATTTAGCGCCGTTTTGTGGTACAAACAAACGCAAGGGCGCATTTTCAGTTTTATTTGTTAAATTTATTTACTGTTATAATCAAATTACAATATATTTTATAAATTTAAATACTGAAGATGTGAACCGCGCTTACTAAATCTGATTTGTAACGTCGTGTCTATGGTTTATAAGCAATGATTTTGGGCCTTGCCGATATACCTCTGCTTCATTTTTCAACCAACTGTACAGAAAAAAAATAGTATTTTTTAACTATTGTATGTAACACAGTCTGTTGTGTTGAAAACTGGATTTCACTTGCTCAGAAGTGTGGATGTCAATCAAATTAAGTTTTTTGAACTACTATAGATGACTCGTACACATTGAATTGCTCAGAAAAATGGACATTAATATTTTTGCCTAGTCTGAGGATCGAACCCACGACCCCTCGCTTGCAAGGCGAGTGTGTTAACCACTAGTCATCTATAGTAGTTCAAAAAACTTAATTTGATTAGTATTTTTTACTTTTGTACTTAACCACAAATATGCAGCCAACTAGAGCACATCTGAATACAGATTAATCATAATACACTTCAACTATGAACTCAATGCAGAAATATTTAAATAAAATAAAATAAGTAAAATATTATCTATTCAACAAAATAATATTGTAGTCTACATTTTGAATATAATGTCAAATAAAATTAACAATAAAATATAAGAGAAATAAATAAATTTAAATAAATCTATATTCAAGATGTAGAACCTCAACAAAGCATCAGGGACAAAGACCTTTTAACTATCCTGGTAGATGATGGTAGAACAGCCTTCTGCATGCTATCATCTACTCCCAGTTTTCAAAGATTACAATACATGATGGACTCTTAGGTATTGAAACATTCACAGACAACACTATTGGCACGATGATTGTGGTTGGTGTTCTCCATATATCTTTGATTCCGTGAGCAAGATCAAGATATTGAATTTTATTATCCTGCTCAATTTTATTTAGATTTTCATCGTGCAGCAAAGTGATGTCTATGATATATGTTTTACGGGATCTGCGATCAACCAACACAATATTGTTGTTGATTAGCTGGAATAGTTCGATCAGTTTGAATTGGTCGATCCCAGTAGAGTTTTATGTCATTGTTTCCTAATACCGATATTGGACAATAATTATAGTACATATGGCAATAATGTTATTTAATTAATTTAAAGTTATAATGTAATATTTTTGCTAACTGATCATGTTTTTTTAAACACTCTGTACCAGAAACAAGAGAACATCCAGACAAATATGTCATAATATTGTATATTGATTGTATTTAATTTGAATGTATACCTTTTATGTAATTGTTTTTGTAATCAATGTACAGTAAAGAATGAATAAATAAATAAAATATCTCAACCTCCTGATAACATGCTCTGTATTAACCGTTGTACCTTTTTAATTTCATTATGAATAATAATTTTTCGTAATTATTATTTGATCTTGAAGAGCACAAACCAATCATTCTGTTTCGCCAAAAAGATCTCAAAATTTCAACCAATGGATCGAATCCACAATATCTACATTTTGAGATGTTAACACGTAAAGGGACTTAGATTTCCTTATATCCATTCTGGTGATGCACGAATTCTATCATCATTACTCAATATCGGTAATGATATACCAGAATTCGATAAACATAAAGGTGAATAGCCCTGATCACTAGATATTATATCCTCATATACCTACATCCCTGTTTCTAGATTTTTGAAATAAAAATATATTATTATTAATATGACACCATATTCTACCGGGACCATTACATCTTTCGGCCGATGCGATCCCAGAGAAAATAACTATGTGTGAAACAAGTATATTAATAACTCTAATATATTTAGAGTTGTTAATATACCAACCCACCGCAAATGTAATACAAACCCACCACCACGAATGAATAATTCGAAAATGGCGACATTACGATGATAATTATTTGAGTTACAAAAACGCTCCAAAGCGCTCACGATTTTCAGGTGTGACATTCATTCTCACAGCAATTTAGAATAGAATAGAATAGAATAGAATTTATTCAATAAAATGGTTTTCAATTACAATTATAATTTCATGATCACTTCAAGATCGCTGGGCGTCGAGCAATATGTGCACCATGAACGCCAGCCTGTGAATCCTTTTATGTACCTTCAACACATTAAGGTTTAAAAAAACTTACAAAGAATTATAACATTCAATATAATTTCACCACTGTGAATTAATTTATGGATTTTTAATTTAAAAGAATCTCTAAATATTTTCATACAAATATTACACTCAAAAGGTTTTTCACCAGTATTCCAAACAACAATAATTTTGTTTTTTTTTTTTTTTTAAGATATATCTGGGTTTTTGTTTGTTGTAAACCCAAATACAACCTTATAAACCTTTCACAGTAAGCTACTAAAAGCTTGTGTCGTGAAAGGGGAGTTTGCCGGCACCTGGTATCGAACCACGGACCCCTTGTTCACGAGGCCGAGACTCTACCTCCAGGCTACCGACGAACTCATACCGACGAATAATAATCTATATTGCAAAAAAATAAGATTATGAAAAAAGCATGACAAAATTATAACTACTACTACTACACTATCACGGCATATCCTACAAGTGGGATAGCCAGCAGACCAACTGTACATAATAAATATGCAAGCTGTCCTCTCCGTGCCAATACAGAAACAAGTCATTCAGGATTGGTGGCAAACCTCATCGATGAATTTAAGATGTAAAGTATTTTAATTTTTTCGAACACCTGCCTTTTACAGAATACTTGAAAGCTTACAGAGCAGACTGGGAGACCAAATTCTTTATCGGATGCTCCACGGGATTATCGCAGAACCACGTAACTTCCAACTAACCCGTAACAATTAGCTCGATTAAAGATTTTAATACAAAAAATGACTTTAATTAAAAAGGTTATTAACACTGAATTCAATCATATCATATCAAATAGCTGGACTATGTATACTTTTACATTCAAATTGCTGGACTATGTATACTTTTAAATACAAATAGCTGGACTATGTATACTTTTACGTACAAATAGCTGGACTATGTATACTTTTACACACAAATAGCTGGATTATGAACCTATACTATTACATACACATGTTTCATTAGGAAACTTTTCGTCACCGTGAATTATTTAATGTCTAATTAAACAACAAAAATATTATTATACACAAAGATATCAGGTCTCTATATCCTCATGCCGTGTCCCAAGCGGGGTAGACGGAGAGAATGAAACACTATATAGACATATCTTTACATGCTTCTATATTTCCCTCTACTTTCACCACTGTGTATTCTTTGATGAGTTTTCAAATAAGAACATGAAGTTAACTTTTACATACAAATATTTCACTCAAAAGGTCATTCACCACTGTGAATTCTTTTATGAGTTTTCATTGCAGAAGAAGTAATAAACTTTTTCATACAAATGTTACACTCAAAAGGTTTTTGACCACTGTGAATTCTTTTATGAGTAATCAAATAAGAAGAAGTATTAAACTTTTTCATACAAATATTACACTCGAATGGTTTTTCACCACTGTGAATTATTTTATGAATATTTAATTTATCATATCGATGAAATTTTTTCATACAAATATTACACTCAAAAGGTTTTTCACCGCTGTGAATTTTTTTATGAGCTATTAATTTATCAGACCGATGAAATTTTTTCATACAAATATTACACTCAAAAGGTTTTTCTCCACTGTGAATTCTTTTATGAATTTTTAATTTAAAAGAATCTCTAAACAATTTCATACAAATATTACACTCAAAAGGTTTTTCTCCACTGTGAATTCTTTTATGAATTTTTAATTTAAAAGAATCTCTAAACTTTTTCATACAAATATTACACTGGAAAGGTTTTTCAACACTGTGAATTATTTTATGAGAATCCAGGCTGTCAGTTCGACTAAATTTTTTTTTGCAAATATTACACTCGAAAGGTTTTTCACCACTGTGTATCATTTTATGGGTTTTCAAATAACCAGATTGACTAAATTTTTTCATACAAATATTACACTCAAAAGGTTTTTCACCACTGTGTATTCTTTTATGAATATTCAAATCACCAGATCGACTAAATTTTTTCATACAAATATTACACCCAAAAGGTTTTTCACCACTGTGTATTCTTTTATGAGTATTCAAATCACCAGATCGACTAAATTTTTTCATACAAATTTTACACTCGAAAGGTTTTTCACCATTGTGAATTTGATTATGTTTTTTTAAAGTACTATTATCACTAAATTTTTTCATACAAATTTTACACTCGAAAGGTTTTTCACCACTGTGAATTCTTTTATGAGTCGTTAAATTAGAAGAAGAACTTAATATTTTCATACAAAAATTACACTCGAATGAACTTTTACTAACTTTTAACTTTTTTATCGAACTCGTCCTTTTGACGTTGCAAACATTTCTACGACTCGTTTCTTTTACATGAGTTTGATTACTTGGACCTGATGTACACTCTATAGGCGGGGAAGATGTACTGGCCACTGTTGCATTGTTGGCTCTCTCACATTCAACTTTTATATCAGGTTCATGTATATCAATATCACCATACGGAACTGCATATCCAATGTCACAGCTTTCTTCCTCAACAGATTCACGTTTCACTTCGATATTCGCCAAAAAGGCTGCAATTTCATTATCCTCAGTTACACATATTTGCATGTCACACAAGACGCACTTATCCTGTTGGCAGTCTACAATGCTATGTTCACTCACACTAGTATTAGTTCCCTCCATGATGTTCGAGGTAATAACTTAAAGTAATGATATTTTAGAAATATCACTTAACTAACAGTGGGTCACAATTTATTGTGATATAATATAAAGGCCGATAAGTAATACACACGCACGCAAACACAAACCCCATAGAATAATAAAATATTATACTATACCTACATATATTTTATTATTCTATGGGGTTTGTGTTCTGCATAAACCAAAATCTTTGCTTATAAACCATAGACACATCGTTATGCACGAGATTATAAAGCGCAGTTCACATGCTCAGTATATTGTTTCTTAATATCAATAATTATTATTGCTGTGACAATTTCATTGTTATTTTTTTACTGTTTTGTTGACTTTTAATTTAATTTGCTGTGTCTTAATCCATTATACATATGCTTACCTTATATGTATTTTATATTTTAATAATGTATTTTCAGTATCAATACACAACCCTTTGGATTATACAAAATTATTGAATTATAAAAAGATTTACTACAAACTGAAACATGAGGGACTGTTTATCGAAATTTTATGATTATGCATAGGTACCTATATAAAAAATCTTATTTATTAAATGATTTGATTATTTAATTTTAAATTTTTTGAGGCTTACTTTTGGGCAGACTCAGGTAACTGATTGGACTTTTAAATAAGTGTTATTTAAGTAATACATGGAACAAAATTTTAGAAAGATAATAAAATTATTGATTAAAACATTTTACATGTCAACGTGACATAATATATATATACTTATAGCAAAACAAAAAACATTATTAATACGATAACATAGAATAATTAATTAAACACCTTAACAAAGTGTCAACACAAAAATAATTATAGCAAAACGAACAAACATTATAAATGTGATAACATAGAATAATTAATAGAACTAAAGTAAATAAAGGAGATAGAGCGTTTAGTGTTGCGGGTCCCAGATGTTGGAACAAGCTGCCTCTGTGTCTGCGAGAGGAAGTGAATAGAGAGAGTTTTAAAAGAGGACTGAAGACACACCTTTTTGCTGGGAGTTTCGGGTGATGGATACGATAAACGGCGCCCTTGAGGTCATGTTATGAGTAAACGGCGCTTTACAAATTGTCCATATATATATATATATATATAAAGTAAAAATAACAAATTTTATAGACTAAATCGGCCCAGTTTTCATATAACATATATTTACTTTGTAAGTGTGTGTATCTTAATTTATAAAAGAAATTTGAGGAATTACTGTATGTCGGAATTTAGCACAAAAAGATTTATAAAAAAATTTCAACTAAATTAAAAAAAAGAAACAATTAATCAGAGAGATGAGGAATCGGACGTGTTTCCAACATTTATCACGAATTGGTCGAAAGCATCATCCATCATTCCATCTGACATCCAAATTATTTTTTCTACTTTAATCACGTGTTTTAAACAATTGCTCCAATTTTCCACTTGTCACATTGCGAATCGCATTCTCGAATAAAATTTTAACCTCAAGAAGTTTTATTCTTCGCCGAAACCTCATTTTTGATTTTGCACCCAAATTACCTCTATGGGGTTACACGGCTAGTGTCTAATATTCGCTGTCAAATAATAAAAGACGTATCTATTCGAAAAGAAGTACAAAAAAATATCTCTTAACGTACAATATAAATTAAGGTGATTTTTCCGTGTCGCCGCTATTTCATATAATGTCTTTCGTTTAAGCAATGTATTTGGATCTGTTGGTAAATATTTTTTTAACGAAAAGTAGAAAGGGTAATTTCAATATATATGGAAAGATAATTTACACAATTGCAATGAAAATACCTTTTATAAGGTTTCAAAAGCATACTTTTAATTATAGCCGCGTGATCGTTAGTGACTTTATAAAAAGGGTACAGTCATTTAAAAGCTATTTAAAAAATACGGACTAGAAGAAACAGCCTTTTATTAAAATTTGCCTGGATGTACTAAACGTTCTCAGAATTGTTCACGTGGACAATTGCAGCTTCTCGGTGGATACATTATAGTTGTAGCCTGGAGGTAGAGTCTCGGCCTCGTGAACCTGGGGTCCGTGGTTCGATACCAGGTGCCGGCATTGTGTTTAGGCCATTGATTTGGCACTTGGAATCGTCAGGCAATTATATACGTTTTTTTACAAACGACAAAATAATAATATTACAACAATACAATAAATAAATAAAGACATTTCATTGAATCAAAGTTTTTTCGAGTGTAAAAGGCCCAAAATAACTTCTCGTCAGTGTATGTAAAAAAATAAATTGTAATAATTATACATAAATAAATGAATTGAATCAATGCCAATTAGGCTGAACTCAACGCCGGATCTACCATAGGTGCAGTTGGTGCAAAAAGCCAGGGCGCTACTTTAAAACGGCGCCACTAAAAGAGCATTATTTCTTGGTCTTTTTCCAAACATTTCGCCTCGAAATAAAAATAATAATCACACGTAGGCATACAAAAGTGTGTGCAAATCATTTTACTTTCATTTAAACGTACATACATACTACATAGTAGGTATCTACCAACATAAGTAATAATACCCTACTGTCCTAGCAGAAGTAGCAGGTACCCACCCTACTATCTTAGTTATTGTCCAATATCTATAAGGACATAGTATACAAATACATATAATAGACACATAATGAACACCACTCATTCACAAAATGTGTGCTATAATGCCTAGCTCCTATATATACGTACCTACTACAAAAAATATAATGTATAACAAGATTTAAAGTCATTAGCATAAACCATTTTTTATGTATGGAGTTTGCACCACCAGTTAGGGCACTAGAACAATGGGATGTCGTCTGTCCCATTCTTTTAAATTGAAACCTTGTATCTTGGTACACTACCCGTCCCTTTCCATTAGGTGCACTTTGGAGCAGCAGCTCCATCCATCTATATGTACCTATAACGTTATGTTATAGTTATCTACACTCTACAGATGTCTAATATACATTGTATTATATAGTGTGTAGGTATATATATCGATACTATGAGAATTCATGTTTTGGTTTTGACATCCAATGAAGTTTTTTCTGTGTGTCCTTCCCATTATTATTGTTCTATATTGTTCCTAGGCGCTAGGACAGCTAATATAATACTGTATTACTTACTGCTTAACTTTTCAGTAGATAATATTCATTGATTTATTTAATTTCTTTTAATGAAGACATTTTTTTTATTTATTATTTCATCAATATTCTCGTGATCTCGTGAATGTTGAAAGGATGGATGGAATATCTTAACGTTTTTTCAAGTAATGCTGTTATTGTCTTATTTACACATTTATTTTAGTAAGTAGGTACCTAATTGCGTTGTGTTTTGTTGCAAGTTTTTAATAGACCTCCACATATAAGTGAATAAAATAAATCAATAATATTTATTAAAATTATGTACTTCAATTGAAATTCATACAAGGTTTATAACTTTTTTTTTTCTTCTGACGTCCTTGGTCAATAGATAGTTCAATATTTAGTGGGGGGGGTCATATTCTTGCACCAGGGCGCTGGATACTGTAGATCCGGCCCTGGGCTGAACAGTCCCATTTAGAATTTTGTCGATATTGCATATTGTTAAATGTCTTATACGCTATGTTTTCTGAATATCTGCTATTTACGAGATACTCAAAAACTTACCGAAAAATGTGGCAGACTTATTCATTGCCAGGGCTGGGTTCACGATAGCATAAATATCGCTCGACGTCGAGAGACCTGAGCGACCACGAAGTTGCAGTGAGTGGCGAATGTCACCCCGGATATCGTAAACAACTTTGAGCGTTTTATGATCCAAATGTCATTGTAATGGCGCCATTTTCGTAAGATTCATTCGCAATCTGAAAAATCTGCACTAAATATTTTAATTTCTCTTCCATTTCACTTCTTAAACTAAAAAAATATGATTTTCTATTTTGAAAAATTGTATACGCCAAGAATACACCATAATTATGATTAATTTCGCAATTGTTTTGACAGCCACCATCACTCAAACGTCAAGTTAACTGTCAGAGCGATAATCACCCTGCTATGATTTCGGTTGTTCGGTTATACGCCCGATGACATCCTGAACGCGAAAGTGCGAGTCGTCGGGTGACTCGCTTCGGGCGCGTGAACGGCTGGAGCGTCGTCGAGTGATCACTCGACGACTCTATGAACGCTGCCCAGGGACTCCACTGACAGAATGGACCAATCGCGTGTTTTTTTTTGACAATCCAATAAAATGCATTTCCTACACACTCAGTATAACATCAGAAACCAAAAAAATCAAGTTGTATTATTTTGTAATGACGTTTAGGGGCAAACATAACACCTTTATTTTACGTAAAATATATTAAAATATAAATAATTTGTTTATTTAATTATTTACATAAATATATTTACGGTGTTAGCCTTTGACATGTTAAGATCAATTTAAAAAACATAACAACATTAAAAAAGCACAATTAATGCGTCGAATCATAAATAGTCATACATTAAATATTCATAAACATTTAAAATTATTTCTTTCGTCTGCCCATTAAGCGAATTTTTCTTGGCCCAATGTACTTTGAGACATCTTTTTAGTAGGTAAGTAAGATTATGAACACCCAGTAATTCAAAAATCAAATCATATTTTCGAACATTTTTAATGATAATGCAATACTTACCGTCATATTAAACCAATGTATGTACCGGGATGTATCGATGTATTTGTGTTTACACGTAATACGAAAGGATTAACTAATACATTGACATGGGGCAAGGTCTCGTTGTAACTGGTACACAAGTACTTTATTAGAGTGAATTCTAGTTTCGACATGTAAAATTTGAAAAAGACATTACTTATTAACTCGAGTCACTCTAATAGAGCACTTGTAAAACTAAATAATTACATTTTATTTCTTGATTAATTCTGCTTTTTGCTGCACCCTGTGCTGAGCGAACGTCGGCCGTCTTTCACCGATTGCCATCATCATTTAAGAGATGATGACAAAATACCATTCTACCTTGTTACTGCCAAGTTCAAATTTCACAGTAGGTATCACATCATTTTGAAGACACTTAACAATTTTTTTTTGGCGATTTTAAAATGTGCATATAAATTGTGTGCAGCAGACAAGAGATATAAATCGGGTAAACCTATTTTACTCGGGTAAACCTATATTGTTTAAATTAATTCGCTTCGCGCTGTCAAATGGTGCGGACGTGTTGTGTGGAGCTCTTGAGTGGTTTCAATTATTATTATTATTTCTTTTATTGTTGTTTTCATCATTGTCTTTTATTATCTTTTAATTGTGTGCTTCGTGTTTTTCAAGTAAATATCTAAATATTTGCTTGCGTTGTTTAATTGTGGATATTGATACATAGCATGTAAATCTGTCAACATCCGTGACTTTCACTGTTTTGTGTTGTTGTCGTAGGGGTGCCCCGCAGGGTACCCCGCGCTTATTTGGGCGTGCCCATTAGGGCTTTATTCTGCATTTTGAATCTAAGAATATTTGTATCAGAAACAAAAAGGAGAGTGAATTCAAATGATATACCTTCTGAGTGTCATACTTGTATGAAAAACTGTTAATTTAATTTTGAACGATAAAAACTTTAAAACTTTAAAACGATAAAAACTAATCTAACGATGAATGAAAGGTGGGATGTCTTAAAAAGTGTGCTTGTAGGAAGTGCAAAAGAAACATGTGGTGAAGCTAAAGTTGGACGTAAGAAAGGCGATGCATGGTGGGATAATGATGTGAAAGAAGCTATAAATAAGAAGAAGAATGCTTGGAAAGACTTACTGAGTGTGAAACAGTGTGACACATGTGAAAAAGAGCGAAAGAAAGAAGTTTACAAGACATGCAAGAAGGAAGTGCGTGAAGTTGTGAAAATGAAGAAAAAATGCTTGAAGATGAAGAATGTAAGAAATTGTCTACGTATGCGAGTGGAAATATTAAGATTTTTTGGAAGGAAGTGAAACGAAAGAGGACGGGTTCAAGTGTGAGCAGTATGAAAGGGATAAAAGACAAGGATGAATGTGTGTTAGTGAATGATGAATGTGTGTTAGTGAATGATGAATGTGTCTTACGGAGATGGAAGGAATATTTCGAAGATCTGTTTGAATGTGATGGTACAAATGCAAATGAGTATGACGACAGTGAAAGCAGTGTGAATGAAAACGATATGATAGACATGAATGAGATTATGAATGCATTAAAAAAAGCGAAGTGCGGTAAGGCTGTAGGGTATGATTGTGTGGCCGTTGAGCTCATCAAGTCTGGTGGACCGGGGGCTCTCGCGTGGTGTTTGGAGCTTTTCAACGATTGTTGGAGAGAAGGTGTTACACCAGATGATTGGAGGAGGGCTATCATCTGCCCCCTGTACAAAGGGAAAGGCTCTAGACTTGAATGCGGTAGTTATCGGGCTATTAGCTTGCTGAGCTCAATAGGGAAACTGTATGGTAGAATTTTGATTGAGAGAGTACGAAAGATAACTGAGTGTAAGATATGGGATGCGCAAGGAGCTTTTTTGAATGGCAGAGGGTGCACCGATCAGATCTTCTCCCTGCGAATGGTTATAGAAAAGTTTCTGGGTAAGCACCAGAGGCTTTTTTGTGCGTTCGTGGATTTGGAGAAAGCATATGATCGAGTGGACCGGGAAAGGTTGTGGCGCGTGTTGTCGGAGTATGGGGTGAGCAGCCGGTTGATCCGCGCAATATCTTCACTTTACGTGGGAAGCTCCGCTTGCGTGAGGGTAAATAACACTCTCTCGGAGTGGTTTGTTCTCACCAAGGGAGTGAAGCAAGGTTGTGTCATGTCTCCGTGGCTGTTCAACCTATTCTTCGACTACTGTATGCGACCTGTGAAAGAGATGGATGTTGGTGTCGAGCTGAATGGGTTTCGGGTGAATGTATTGATGTACGCAGATGATTTGGTGTTAATGGCTGAGAGTGAAAGGGACTTACAAGAGATTGTTACGTGTGTGTATGATACTTGCAATTTGAATGGTTTGAAAATGAATGTTTTGAAGACGAAAGTTCTTGTTTTTGAAAGAGAGAATGAAAAAACGATTTGCGAGATTATAGTTGGTGACGAATGTTTGGAGCAAGTAAGTGAGTATGTATATTTGGGAAGTATGTTTACGAGGGATGGAAGATGCGATAGGGACATTGAAAGAAGGAAAGTGGCCGGTGCTAGAGTAAACGGTGCACTTCGACCCATTGTCAGCAATGACAATGTGTCGAGCATTGTCGTGTAGCGACGTAGAGATGATAAAACTAATTAACTTGACGGGAGAATTTTGTACTATCTTTCGTTTCTATACTTGGTCATTTGAAATAATAATAATAATTTTGGCCGTTCCGAAATTCCCCATCAAATCACGGGACCAAATGTCCTTGCGACGCGACTCGTATGTTTCTGTCGCTGTGTTCTGATTGGACGATGCAAAGATCATACGATTTTGTCCTGGTAAAATAACGGTTGAGAAAGATGCGATTCGGCCACGAGGGCTTGCTATTCGCGCGTTCATTCGTCAGTTGCATTCTGAGAGTCGCGAAATAAACATTCTTCGCTGGCCTCGCCAGGGCTCTCAGCCCTTTTGGGCTGAGTACTTCAAATGGACTCTCATAAATAATATTCCTTAGTGTACTTCATATAATTAATATAATCATAATAGTATTTGTTCCATAGTTCATTCAGTTGTTTTGTAAAAAAGTGAACATGTCGTGAAATGTATACTCACCAACCAATGTCAGTACGTGATGATAGCATAAAACCGTTACAATGACGCTATAAACGCATCGCCATTTTGAGAGCAGTTCGTTTTCCAATCTGAAGCAGAAAGCATCTCCCGAGGACCGCGTGTTTTTATTTCTTTACGCGCCTCTGGTGTAACAAAGTTAAAGTCTAGAAAGTTTTGTTTAAAGTCCCTGTAATGGATTTAAACTCTCCGAAACCATAAATGAAATTCTGAATAGTATTTTGGTGAATCGCCGTTAACATATCTCTTAAAGTCTCATTCAGTTATTAATAATCAAGCCGGTGTTATATGCAATAAGAGTTCGTGGACCAGTGTTATTCTAATGTAAAATTATCTAGTTTACAACGCTTTAAACCCGACTGAAAGGCATAACCGTTGTCGTAAGAACCTTACGAACTGTAAAGACGTCCTGAGCATTTGTCATCTCGCCTCCATTCTGTGCGTGAACTATTAGTAGAAACCTTCTACTGGAAGACCCCAGATCTTCGGAGCCTTCGCCACCGTCGCTTAAAGGTTTCGTCCCTAGGCTTTGTGGTGGAAAGACTCCGAAATTCACCTCAAGGAGTGGATATTTCTCAGCCGATTCCAAAAACCAGTAAGATCTTTCCTTTACTCAACAGTGTTCCCCGCCTCGAAAATAGATTCAAATTACAATTCTTACTATTTTGATATTCATAATACTGTAATACTTGTAAGTCATTGAGTATGCTTGTTGTGTGAAAGAGTATCATTTGGATAATATTACTTACCATATATATTGATAATCTCTCATTGTTCGTTCTGCTTATGTGATCTGAATAAATCCAACATATTATATACCTAACAATTTGTTTTTCCTTCCGCCCTAGTGTGAACTTACCCCTGGATAAACTTGCCAAAGGCTCAATTGTGAGCAATAAGATTTAAAGTAAATTAGTAACAGCCGAGTAAGTATTTTGTAACTTCCTTTTTATTTTTATATATTCCAATCACGCTGCTATGTAACCTAGCCTCGGGGTGGCCGTTTTCTCCTCCCGGGTGTCGGGGAATGTAGGGGCGTGATAAAAGTGGTTGACTCGTCCGTGATATTGGTAAAATTTGATTTCAATCAAAATCCCAATTAAAAGCAATTGTTGAGGTTGTTATATGTTGGATAAGCCATGGTTATAACAATATTTGTACTGTAATTTGGTCAATATATGTGACTGATATTCTAATGTGATACATGTAAATGATTTTCAGTGTTTGTATAGATAAGTTTTGTTCCATAAAATTATAACGAAGTAATAATATTCTAACATTCTATATAGTCGTGTTATTGTAAAAGTGCGTCACGTTGAATATACCTAACAATGACGTCACGCAATGTAGGACTCTGATCGAAATCTCGACAGATTGAAATATCGACAATTTGTAATGTCGACAATTGTAATATCGACAATTTTAAAAATCTGCAAATTAAAATCTAGACAGATTGGAATCTCGACAGTCTGAAATATCGACACTTTGCAATCCCGACAAAAAAAATTTTTTTTTTCCATTGCAAATGTAAGAATCAACAGTATTTCCCTTTTAACCTTTTCACAGCCGACAATCTGTTTTTAACCTTTTCACGACCAATATTTTTGTGTCGAAATGGCTTCTTCATTACCTGGACTGATAGAGAATCAATCCAAAGACTTGGTTTGGAGGAGAAGTTTCGTTCAGAGCAATGCTGCTAAATATTTTTCTGCCAAATTAGCTCCTCGTTTCATGTTACGACGTGTCAAGAAACGAATTTCTAAAACTGTTTACGAACTGGAAACCCCAGAAGGAAAGTACGAAGGCCGATATCATATAAAAGATATCTTAAAGTTGGACACTCCAGTTACCAATCAGTAGTCTCTCTTGTCCTTGCCATATTTTATTTCCTATATGTTTTTTCCATGTCCGAGAAATACAATTTTGTAATTCTTCTAACTACCTGAGTAAAAAAAAAAAAAAAAAACTTTCCTATACTTTTGTGAGTGTTGATTTCTGCCAGGCTGAGATTTCAATTCCCCCGATTTGTATGGAAGCAAAATAATTTCATATTACTTTTTTTCTTTTTAAAAAATCCTGATGTTGAAACCCTTTAATTGAACAATTAATTTAAGCAAATTTTGTATTGTAATTAAATACTTTGTAATGTACTCTAGCTGTGAGGTACTGATTAACCACCTTAAGTGTTAGTGTTAAGAGTGTAAAAGTGAATAACGAGATACCTAAATCAAGTTTACAGCAAGAATTTAAATAATGTCACCAAGTATCTCGCAAGGCCTGTTTTTGAAAATAATAATAAAAGTGCCAGTTCCTCACAAGCTCGATTGTCATAATGTCAAACAAAATAGAAATGTTGTATATTATGTATAAATAAATTACTGTTAAATGCTGGATATTGTCGTGAAAGGTTGAGCAACTTATGTAAAAGTTTTTCTACTGACCCAAATGAAAAACTTTCGCCTTGGTCTTTTAACATCTGTTCGACTTGTCATGACTGTGTTTGGTCTGAATAGTGTTCAGAAGTAAAATGTTATCTTCCATCAAGCTTTTCTGAGATAATTACTTTACCCTTTGAATGACTTGTATACTGATCATTTTTTACTAACCTTAACATCCATAATGATTTCTTATTGTACCAAAATTTTGTTCAATTGAAGAGGTATAACTTTTTGCTGCATTTAGATTTTTTTATTATTACACCATGTAAAAGCATTAAACATATGCTAATTATTCATGAAAGTATTAGTTTCTTATATGTACTTATGTTAACAGAGCTTTGCCTTGTTTTAAATTTAAGAATTGCCCACTGCATTAGTATACTTATTGCACGGTTAAAAAATTATATTATTGTTGTTGTCCATTATCACACACACACACACACACACACACACACGCGCGCGCGCAAACACAAGCAAACACAAACACACATGCACACAAAACACACATGCACACAAAACACACATGCACACAAAACACACATGCACACACACATATGTTGTAATAATTGTAATAATGCCTAACTCCATGCGAGTTTTGAGCCAGTGTTTTACAAGTTTTAAAGAAATAATGATAGAACTACTCATAACTTGAGGTTCGTAGGTGGAGAAGTTCTGAATATTGTCTAGAAATTGTAAAAGGATTGGAGGAGATGTAATTGTTATTTTTAAGTTTTGTGAGAGGTCGACCACGTTGTAATGTTGTTAAGTAACGGTGGCCGACAAAATATGTTGTAATTGTTGCATTAGACTGCAAGACTGGAACGTCTTAATATTGTCGTTAAAGCAATACAAGAACCTGTGTAGATAGGTTGAAATGTGGTGTAGTAGCCAGAATATACTTCGACATTGTGTCTAAGTACGGGAATTGTATGGTTCTACTGGAAAATGTTAAGTTGATTGAGCAATTAATAGTGGATGATTTCAGGAAGAGTAGTTAAGTAGTAGAAGCCATACTCCCAATCTTGATGAAATTGAGTACCTTGTAGTAGTACTTTTGTCCTTGTGACGCGGTAGAGTGAGGGCGCTCAACTTAATTGAACTACCCGAGCATTCGAAACAATAGTGGCTTAAGCCAGGTGATGTTAAGTAGGAGCCATTTAATGAGTGACTATGTCACAACCCCTTTGAAGAAGTGGGTGATAGTTGTAAGAAGTTGTGGAGATGTTGTTTATGTTTTGTGTATCTGATTTGTCCGTGGTTACCATATTACCTAACAGATGTATCTTAATGTACTGATGTCATAGGGTGAACAATTTATTATCTTAGTTATTTACCAAAATGGTATGTTCGTTTTGAATTAAGTCAATAGTAGTCATAAACTAGCAAGATTTCTTTAACTTATCATGTAAATGCTTCGCTGGATTGGAGTCAAGCTGAGTCATAACCATTTTCCTTAGGTACCCCTTCTGATTTACTTGTCCTGTGCCCATCGTTGCGCTCGTCGCGCAAGCGACTCGCTCCCTAGGGAGAGGGTAGTGTCGTGTAGCGACGTAGAGATGATAAAACTAATTAACTTGACGGGAGAATTTTGTACTATCTTTCGTTTCTATACTTGGTCATTTGAAATAATAATAATAATTTTGGCCGTTCCGAAATTCCCCATCAAATCACGGGACCAAATGTCCTTGCGACGCGACTCGTATGTTTCTGTCGCTGTGTTCTGATTGGACGATGCAAAGATCATACGATTTTGTCCTGGTAAAATAACGGTTGAGAAAGATGCGATTCGGCCACGAGGGCTTGCTATTCGCGCGTTCATTCGTCAGTTGCATTCTGAGAGTCGCGAAATAAACATTCTTCGCTGGCCTCGCCAGGGCTCTCAGCCCTTTTGGGCTGAGTACTTCAAATGGACTCTCATAAATAATATTCCTTAGTGTACTTCATATAATTAATATAATCATAATAGTATTTGTTCCATAGTTCATTCAGTTGTTTTGTAAAAAAGTGAACATGTCGTGAAATGTATACTCACCAACCAATGTCAGTACGTGATGATAGCATAAAACCGTTACAATGACGCTATAAACGCATCGCCATTTTGAGAGCAGTTCGTTTTCCAATCTGAAGCAGAAAGCATCTCCCGAGGACCGCGTGTTTTTATTTCTTTACGCGCCTCTGGTGTAACAAAGTTAAAGTCTAGAAAGTTTTGTTTAAAGTCCCTGTAATGGATTTAAACTCTCCGAAACCATAAATGAAATTCTGAATAGTATTTTGGTGAATCGCCGTTAACATATCTCTTAAAGTCTCATTCAGTTATTAATAATCAAGCCGGTGTTATATGCAATAAGAGTTCGTGGACCAGTGTTATTCTAATGTAAAATTATCTAGTTTACAACGCTTTAAACCCGACTGAAAGGCATAACCGTTGTCGTAAGAACCTTACGAACTGTAAAGACGTCCTGAGCATTTGTCATCTCGCCTCCATTCTGTGCGTGAACTATTAGTAGAAACCTTCTACTGGAAGACCCCAGATCTTCGGAGCCTTCGCCACCGTCGCTTAAAGGTTTCGTCCCTAGGCTTTGTGGTGGAAAGACTCCGAAATTCACCTCAAGGAGTGGATATTTCTCAGCCGATTCCAAAAACCAGTAAGATCTTTCCTTTACTCAACAGTGTTCCCCGCCTCGAAAATAGATTCAAATTACAATTCTTACTATTTTGATATTCATAATACTGTAATACTTGTAAGTCATTGAGTATGCTTGTTGTGTGAAAGAGTATCATTTGGATAATATTACTTACCATATATATTGATAATCTCTCATTGTTCGTTCTGCTTATGTGATCTGAATAAATCCAACATATTATATACCTAACAATTTGTTTTTCCTTCCGCCCTAGTGTGAACTTACCCCTGGATAAACTTGCCAAAGGCTCAATTGTGAGCAATAAGATTTAAAGTAAATTAGTAACAGCCGAGTAAGTATTTTGTAACTTCCTTTTTATTTTTATATATTCCAATCACGCTGCTATGTAACCTAGCCTCGGGGTGGCCGTTTTCTCCTCCCGGGTGTCGGGGAATGTAGGGGCGTGATAGCATGGCTAAAATGCTGGTGCACAATACCATTCTGGTACGTGGTTGAAGAAGGACGAAAGTGGAATAAATGCAGTAGAGATGCGTTCGTTGAGAAGAATGGTTGGTAAAACGCTGCGTGATAGAGTGAAGAATGAGGATATTAGAAGAATGAGCGGATGCAAGAAGACTGTTGTGGACAGAATGCGTGTAAATAAATTGAGATGGTTTGGTCATGTGGAACGAATGAAAGAAGAAAGAATGACAAAGAGGATATACTTATCTGAAAGAAAGGGTGTGAGGAAACGCGGGCGTCCGAGAACCACGTGGCTTGATCACGTGGATCAAATTCTCAAGGACGGCCGCGTGTTGAGTTAGAGGAACCGACGTGCGTGTATGAGGAACTGTATGAATGTGGAGGAAGCGAAGGAAGTGTGTAAAGATAGATCTGTTTGGCGTTCCGTTCTCTCTGCCTACCCCACTTGGGACATGGCGTGAGGGTATAGTATAGTATAGTATAAAAACTTTGTTTGCAACAGTCTCTACCTGTGCAAAAAGAATAAATAAATAAAATAATACGCATCGGCTATTCGTCAGTAACAGAAATTACTGTCACTGTCAAAATAATAATTGTGACCTTGAAGTATTTTACAGTAAATTATGTAAACAAAACGGCATGGCTTTGACGTCTGTCAATTCAGTAGCTATTCGTAAGGAATTTTATGTAAAGATAAACAAAGCCACGCTGTTTTGACGTCTGTCAATATTGGCAGCAGTGTGACCAGATTTGGTAGTTTCCTACTTTTTTGGTAGTTTTTGAGGCATTTGCAAGAATGTTTAGTAGTTTTTTGGCAGTTTTTGTATTTAGTCGGCAAATTATCGGGTACTTGGGAAAAGTACCCGATACTTACTGATCGAAAATAATTGTCGGTACAAATACGGGATACATTTTAGAAAAAGGTACTGCGAGAAAATATTGCTGAAGAAAACCGAGGAGTTTTTTAAATACTTCAAATTCCTATACCATTTTGAAAATTCGGCGACGGGGGGGGGGGGGTAAAAATTTAAGCGAGTAACTTTTTTTCAATAGTCAGTATGAAAGTATCCGAAAAGTAACAACAGTCGGTACAAATACCCGGTAAAAAGGTACTATGTTAAAATATTGTTTAACAAAACCGAGGAGTTCTTGAAATACTTCAAATTTCTATATCATTTTAAGAATTCAGTAGTTTTTGACTTCCCCATTTAGTAGTTTTTGAAAATAAAATCTGGTCACACTGATTGGCAGTCGTAATGTGAGCCCGGCCGCACAACAATATACTCCAAAAATGGAACATTTGATAACTTAACTTCACCTTAAAACTTCTAGCCCCCCCCCCCCTCGTCGCTAAATTTTCAAAATGGTATAGGAATTTGAAATGTTTCAAAACTCCTCGGTTTTCTTTTAGAGTTTTTTTCTCAAATACCTCTTTCAAAAAAGTATCGGATACTTATACCGACTTTTATTAAAAAAAGTGTGTAATAGTTAACCATAAACATAATTTACAATTTCTCTATGGAAAAGTTCACCATAGATAAATTTTATAATTTCTTTCTTTTTTCTATGTAATTACGGACAAATAGCCTTTGCCAAAATAATATATCACTCAATAACTGTTTTAAACTTTGTATGTGTGTGAGTGCGTTTTCTTTAATTTCATCCACTTATAATATCACAGCGGAACCGTTGTTCTCATATAGGTACATTTGTTTTGAAGGAACACTTTAAGTGTCATACTTGTATGAAAAACTGTGAAAAATACTCTTGAGTGTTATATTTGTATGAAAGATTGTGAAGTTTATGTATTATATTTTTGTCTCTAACTTTTTTTTGAAAGAAACACTTAGGGTGTGCTATTTGTATGAAAAAATTACATCTTGGGTGTAATATTTGTATGAAAAAATTGTGACGGCTTTTGAGAGATGGATACAGAAATGTCATCTGGAGATGAGACATCAGATGCGGGCGTAGTATTCACGCCCCATCGATCTCTGGCTAGGACTCCTCCTTCTATGGGAGCAACGAAGCATGTGGGTGCTGGCACGGAAGTCGACTCCGATGGTTCTATGGTGACACGGAGTAAAGGGAGAAAAGGAACTGGGGCAACTCTCGCTGCCACAGCTGGTAAGGCATCGGCAGGTGTTGAGAATACTGGATTGGCTTCAGCGGGGGAGCGGCCATCGAGGGATCCACCGATGGAGGCGCTTCCCAGTACTAGTGGAGAACCAGGACCTCGCACAAAGAAGAGGAGGAGGCAGCCTATCAGCCCATCTGCGGCTGAGACGGTTGCCTCAGCAATCGAGGAGGCAACTGATGGCCCAAATAAGGACAGAGCTGCTTTTAGAGTGATAGCAGAGGCGATCGAAAATATACCTACTTTCGCAAGATAAGAGCCGGCTGAATGCTGAGCAGAAAGCCGAATAGAGGGGCCTCGTTTCCGCGGCTGGTGAGTTGCTCATCGGGAGCAACCTGAGGGAGGCAGCGGCCACCGCGAGGGCGAGCGCCGCTGAAGAAGCGTTGAGATTCCTTAAGGGAGATTTTACGTCTCTCCGAGGGGATGTTAAAATTGCTACTGAGACGGTGTCGCGGGTGCAGGCGGTAGTGCCGACCGCGCCTAGAGAAACTTATGCAGAGAGGGTAGCGCGAGTCGTCTCTCGTGCTACTACTTTGAAAGCTCCGGCGGTTGTTATCCGTACAGAGCAAGCTGAAGGAGCCACTTCGGAGTCTACTCGAGCAGCACTTAAAGAAATCCTGGACCCGGTTCAGGATGGGTTCAGAGCGGTGCGAGTGCGCAGGGCACGTGGTGCTGGTGTGGTGGTGGAGACATCCACCAAGGAGGGCGCGATGAAGATTTTGGCCTCAGAGAAGCTGAAATCAAAGGGTTATACAGCTGCCGAACCCAAGGGAAGGCTCCCACGTATCGTGCTCCACGATACGCCGAGGGAGCTTTCAGATGCAGATCTCCTAAAGGAGATTTACAGATCAAATATTAAGGGAACCGAAATTTCGGAGGAGACTTTTATGTCTTCAACAAGGAGAGTCGCCAGGTTCGGCCCGAAAACTGGCGCTTTTGTAGGCAGCATCTTGGCTTGCAACGGGCGGGTCAGGTCTGCGCTCGTGTCTCAGGGCTTCGCTTATGTGGGATAGAGTGCTTGTCGTGTTCGGGACTTTGTTGGTGCCACAAGGTGCTATAAGTGCCAATTGTACGGGCATACCCAGAGGCAGTGCATACACAAGAGCCCTGTGTGTGCACGCTGTGCAAGGGAGGGACATGAAGAGCAGCAGTGCACGGTCCCCACTGAGAGAAGCGTGTGTGCCACGTGCACACGCTTCAAAAAGAATGCGGCCCACCCCACGGGAGACAGGGATAGTCCTGCTCTGCGGGCCGCCATAGACAGGGTAGCGATGTCAACTAATTACGATGGCTAGGCGCGTTTCCGTTGCGTTGGGTCAGATTAACTTGGGACGATCTCGTGCGTCTGCCATTGATCTGGTCAGACACGTATCTGTAGTGTTACTCTTCCGATTGTTTTCGTACAAGAGCATCTGTTCAGTAGAGTAATCCTCGATGGCGCTGCATTGCCCCTTGCCATAGTTGACAAGGGTAGCAGGCCCATGGCGGGTTTCCTTATCGATACTAGCAAGGTACAGCCGTTGCTTTTGGATGGGCTGTCTGATGAGTTTCGCTGCTGTGTGTGTGTCCGAATTGGAGGACGTGAAATATTCCTTATATCTGTTTACTTCAAATTCTCGGATAACGTAGGCCGTCACCTGCAAGGTTTGAGACGAGCACTGGAAGCTCTTAGGGGTAGGCCGGTCATTGTGGCCGGTGACTTTAATGCACGTTCTCCCCTATGGTACGACAGACCTGGCACCGATCGCTCCGGGAGTGGTGGTCCCGTCGCAGATTTTATATCTTCGATAGGTCTCTGCATTCTCAATACTGCGGGACAACCTGCCACGTTTGCTGGGCCTATGGGTGAGAGCTGGATTGATCTTACGCTTTGCACTAATGATCTGTGTACGGAGCTCTCTAACTGGAGGGTTCACGTTGGTGAAGTTTCGAGCGACCATCGGCTTATCACTTGGTCGGTTGGTGGTTCGTTCGAGATTGATCCATACGGTCTTTGGAGCTTCCGTTGCTTGAATGCTGATTGGGAACTCTTTGGTTTTGCTTTGAAAGTTGAAATGAGAGATTTTGCTTTGTGGAAGTGTGAAGGTGCCGAATCACTAGGGGAAAAGTTTAACTCAGCGGTTGTTCAAGTTGCTACCGAGGTGCTGGGTAAATGTAGACCTGGGGGAAAGAAGTCCACCAATTGGTGGACACCAGAACTCACGGTTCTGCGACGCCAATTTAAGTCAGCCGAAAGGGCCTATGGTCCTGTCAGAAAGGGTAGCGTAATGCGGGACTCTCCTGCTGGCAAGCGTCTCCTTGAGTCGCTTCAGCGTGCGAGGGGCTCCTACCATCTGTCCATAAGGCATGCAAAGACCTCGGCCTGGAAGGAGTGGATCACAGAAACTGGAAACGCCGAACCTTGGTCTGTGACGCGCACAGCTGTCAAGACCAAAAGGTCCGCCGATCATTATCTTACTAGTATTGTTGCTGGAGGTAGTGAAACTGTGTGCATTGATGACACACTGCGGGTCCTCTTAGATGGGTTAGTGCCACTGGACTCGACGTCCGTGGACAGCCCATTTCATGCAGGGTTGCGTGTTCTGGTGCGCTGCCGTAACGCTCGAGAGACTATAGATGCTGCAAGCGTCGTGACTCACAGCGAACTAAATGGGATCATCAAAACATTAGGTCCAAAAAAGGCCCCAGGGATTGACAGACTGAATGGTATGATAGTCAAAAACGTCTGGAAGAGTTGTCCAGCGGAGATGCTACAGCTCTTCCAGCGTTGTATGAAAGAGGGTGTTTTTCCAAAAGTATGGAAGAAAGGTTTGCTCAGAGTTTTTTTATTTTTATTTTTTTCATTTTTTTTATTTATTGGTAACAAATATAATATACAATAGAAAAGAAATAAAAATACAAATTACGAGTCACGCCAAATCAAAAATGATTTGTCGGCGTGTTCTCTTACAGGTTCAAAATATAATTACATAACGAAAAAAAAAAAATTATATCAATCTATACAATTTACAATTAAACAATTAATTACTAGTTATAAATAAATCCACACTTTATCAACCAATCCTTGACTAATTTTTTTGCAATGTTTTTACTCTTGCATTTCTTAATAGATGCCGGCATCATATTAAGTATTTTTGGCACGTTATATTCCAATGTTCTTTTTCCGTATTTATTATTGAATTTTGGCACTACATATCCTTCATTAAATTTAAATCTAGTGTGATGCAAATGACGCGGTTTATCTTTATACTCGGTTTTCGAAAACTGGTCAAGAACAATTCTCTGCCAGAACAAGCCTTTAGCAGATAACACATTTAACTTTTTAAAGTACAAAGAAATATCATTTCGCGCCGCGTTACAAATTTGCTCATTTACTAAAAGTCTTAAGATCGATTTCTGTGCGAACATTACTCTTTTCAAATTAGTATTAGTACAATTGCCCCAACTACTAATACCATATCTAATCAACGATTCTGCCAAAGACTTGTATACAGTTATAAGTGTGGACCTAGGCACAAAATATTTTATTCTATACAACATACCACCTAATCGTAATTAGGTGGTAATTACGTAATCTTTTACAAATACTATTTACATGTAGGTCCCACTTAAATCTATTATCTATAGTTAAACCTAAATATACAAATTTATTTACAATACTTATGACCGGAAAATCGCAAGACATGGGGAGCTCAACATTTTTATGTATACACCCATAATCATGAGAGACAATTCCAGGTGTCACACCATCCGTCGCGTTACTTGGAGATCTGATATGCATTAGTTTTGTTTTTTTCGCATTTATAATTAATCCGTAGTCATGTGACCACCGAACCAATCTATCGTAATCAACCTGCAACAATCTGCGAGCCTCCATCTCATCGTGATGTGACACTACAAGAGCCGTGTCGTCCGCATATACAAAATATTTACAGTGCTTAAATAAAACTCTCATACATGAAACAAAAATTATATACAACGTGGGTCCCAGAATTGAACCTTGCGGTACACCTGCTAACACGCTCTTGTTGGGATTATTTATTAATTGATATAAAAAGCCATTGATTTTAACAGCATGTATTCAGAAGAAAAAACAAAATGGAAGTGACAACCATAGATTACAACAAAACCAAAAATATGTAAATAGACACAATTGTACTGTTACTAGACATATCCAACCATATCTAACACTCCCCCATAACATTACAATTGGATTACACTTCTTCGAGTCCAAAATCTGATAAAAACTCTTTAATTTTAGTTCCATTTAAACCCTTGGTTAAACTATCCGCTGCCATATGGTCAGTTGATAAATATTCAATTTGTACAACTCCCGTTTTCACAGCATGATTCACATAACGATTTTTAAGATCTATATGTTTAGATCGTTTATGAAAACCAGAATTTCTAGAAAGTTTTTCTGCACTCTGACTATCACATAGCAATTTCACTGTTCCTTGAGGTCTCCACAACCAATGTAAAAGTCCTTTTAAATCCTTTGCTTCTCTGGCACCTTCCGTCAAAGCTATATATTCTGCTTCTGCAGCAGATAATGCAGGAGATTTTTGCTTTCTGGATTCCCAAGAAACAGCTGCTCCGCTTAACACAAAGAAAAAACCACTGTATGATATTCTATCATCTACGTCATTAGCCCAATCTGCATCCGTAAATCCAAATATATTTTTATTTGTTTTCCTGTAACATAAACATAACTTTGATGTCCCTTTCAGATAGGCTAATACTCTTTTCGCTGCTCGCCAATGCACTTCATTATAACATGAGTTATATTGACTTAAAACACTACATGCATGTGCAATGTCTGGTCTAGATGTAACAGCAAAATACATGAGTGAACCCACAAGACTCTGATAAGGATACTTATTCATCACGTCTTCCGATGTTTCACCCTCTGTGGGTCTCGAAAGTCTTTGATTCGGATCCAGAGGACTTGACATGGTCCTACAGTCTTCCATCTTATATCTCTTGAGTACTTCAAGAATATCCCCTTCTTGATCAATCCATAATTTCTTCTGAGCTCGATCACGTCTTATTCGCATTCCCAGAATGTGTTTTGCCTCTCCAAGATCCTTCATTTGAAATTTGTTTTCCAAACCATCTTTGATTCTCTTTGCCTCTACTTTATCATCAAATAATATTATTAAGTCATCAACATAAATTGCTAAAATTATTGTACAATTTTGTGTCCTTTTTGAATACACACATGGGTCCCTTAGAGATTGTTTTAGACCCAATTCCAATAAAACTGCATTGATTGTTTCATTCCAACATCTGGATGCCTGTTTTAATCCGTATATGGCCTTCTTTAGTAAACATACTTTTCCTTTATTTTTAGATTCTATGAATCCTTGCGGCTGTTCCATATATACAGTTTCTGTCAAATCTCCATGAAGAAAGGCTGTCTTCACATCAAGTTGTTCCAGTTCAAGGTCTAGTTCGGCTGCTAATGCCAAAAGCATTCTAAAGGTTGACTTTCGTACAACGGGTGCGTAAGTTTCTTCAAAGTCCACACCATATTGCTGCGTGAAACCTTTTGCAACTAGTCTTGCTTTAAATTTATCCCCTTCGAGGCCTTTCTTTCTCTTAAAAACCCATTTATTTTTAATCACCTTTTGATTCTGAGGCCTATCAACCAGAATCCAAGTATTGTTCTCTTGAAGTGATGTCAGCTCTTCTGTTATGGCCTTTTTCCACTCATTACCGTTGGGTAGTGACAAGGCTTCATTTAATGTTTTTGGATCTTCAATATTTTCACTGTTAAAAACATGTAAAGCACTGTATAGTTCCATATCAGATGGCCATTTCTTTGGAATATGACCTCTAGCTGAAATCCTTCTATCTGGTTCAATTTCTTCGTCACTCTCTTCCGTTTCATCCTCCATTATTTCTTCATCATTTTCTTACATATATTTTGAATGATCATCTTCTGACTCCTCGAGTTGATCATCTAAATAAAGAATTTCTGACTGTGGATCTTTATCCACTTCGCTTATATTTGGAGGCGTGTCGAATAATGATTCCATAGGAATTTCTTCATAATGCACATCGTCCTTTGATGTTTCTGATTTTGTGTTCCATCCCTTGACATTTTCGAAGAAGACAACGTCCGACTCATATATAGCACTTCTTCCATTCTCTGGATCTACCAATTTGTAGCCTTTTACTCCATCTCCATATCCAACAAACACCCACGGCTTGCTCTTTGAATCAAATTTCTTCCTTTTTTCATCTGGAATCCTTGCAAAAGCCTTGCATCCAAATACTCGAAAGTGAGATATATTTATCTTCCTTCCATTCCAAGCTTCTTCTGGAGTTTTATCTTTAACTGATCCGTGCGGAGATGCATTTTTTAAATACACTGCTGTCACTACTGCTTCAGCCCAAAAGGCCCTAGGCATTTCAGCGTCTTCGAGCATACATCTCGCCTTCTCTACAATAGTCCGATTAGCTCTCTCTGCAACTCCATTCTGATGTGGATGCCTCGGAACTGTCTTTTGGTGACGGATTCCATGTTTCTTGAGGAAATTCAACAATGATTCATTGACATACTCTCCCCCATTATCTGTTCTTAAATTCTTTATTTTGCATCCTGTTTGATTCTCAACAAATGCCTTGAATTCAATAAACTTTTTAACAACTTCATCCTTTGTACGAATAATATACACAAAAGTTTTACGAGTTAAATCGTCTATAAAGGTCAAAAAATACTTTCCACCTCCCCAACTCTCTGTGCTCATAGGTCCACATACGTCTGAATGAATAAGCTGAAGTTTTTCTGTCGCTCTCATTCCTTGTTTCTTGGGAATAACTCTTGTTTGTTTCCCTTTAACACATTCTTCACATTGGTCATCTTCTCCTGGAGAAAATTTGATGCCATCAGCCATGCCTTGAGATAATAGTGTCATGGACTTTCTGCATAGGTGCCCAAGACGCCTGTGCCAAAGTCTTTTCGGCAGGTGACTTTCTATAGAAGTTATGGTCATCTCTTTTGTACCATCATTTACTATTGGTTCTTTTTCAACAGAATCAATACTCTCATTCAACTTATATATTCCAGCATTTCGAGAGCCTAGTAATAGTGACTCCCCTTTAATAGTACATTCTTTTTCTGGATAAACCTTGCAATCCTTTTTGGTGAAGACGCAGATAAATCCTTTATCAGTCAATTTACTTACTGATAATAAATTAGCTGCCAATTTGGGCACATACAGAACATCTTTAATAGTTGCTTGTTCACCATGTAAATCAACTTTTACATCGCCGATTCCTTGACTTACAATTTTTTGTTGATTTGCCACAATGATTTCTTGACTTTGAAACTTGTTTGACATGGGTTTTATCCAGTCACTTTTCATTGTCATATGAGCACTAGCTCCAGAGTCAATAATCCAATCTCTAGATTGAGTCTTCGATGTCGACATTGCTGCAAATAAAACTGTGGCTGAATTGGCCCTCTTATTGAAGTTCTCTTGTTTTTTATCTTCATTATTTTTGAAGTTAGATTGTTTACTATCTTTACACTGAAAGGATTTGTGTCCGATTTTATTACATTTAAAACACTTAGGTTTCCATTGTTTTCCTTGAGAAGAAATAAGCGCGCTATAATTTGAAGCGCTCTTCTGAATTGGTTTTTGTGACGAGTGTTCAATTAATAAGGTTCTTATAGAATCACTCGTCACTTTCGTACCAGAACCTTCAATTCCCATAATCATTGGATTATATTCATCGGTCAATCCATTAAGCATGATGACTCCAATCAATTCATCATCTATTCCTCCCTTGATTGCTTCCAGTTTTTGTGCCAATGATAATATTTCATTCAAATAACTTTCCATAGAGGTAAAATTTGTTAAATGAACTCTGAGAAGTTTGCGTAAGAGGCCTAATCTCCTCATCAAACCATCACCAGCATAGTCCTTTTCAAGCTGTTTCCACACTTCTCTGGCGGTTGAGCATTTTTGAATCGTTGGCCACAATTTTTCTTCTACCATTAATACAATTTTTCCTTTAGCTTTATTGTCAATTCTTTTGTCTGGTATTTCTTCACCATTCACTGCATCCCAAAGATCATCTGCCAACAAAAACATCTGCATTCCAAACTGCCATGTGGAATAATTTTCTCGTCCAGATAATTTTCTAATTGTCGGTAGTGAATTTGACATTGCGTTATTGAGAGATTGTGCTGTGTTATTGTTTGTATTTTCTTGACTTTCTTTCCCTTTAAAACTCATTATCACTATTAAAAGTCACAAAAGTTTATATTAATTCACAATGCAAGCAACAATACAAAGATTTGAATGATAAATCTTCACTTGTTTTTTCGTTTCTTTTGATTAACCTCAAAGGTTAAAAGTCACAGTACAATTTATAAAATTCACTATCTCTGCTTGTTTATTAAATAGTTAATAGCACTATTATATTCCTGAGAGCATTTCTGGGTCCATAACCACTGTTGGGATTATTTATTAATTGATATAAAAAGCCATTGATTTTAACAGCATGTATTCAGAAGAAAAAACAAAATGGAAGTGACAACCATAGATTACAACAAAACCAAAAATATGTAAATAGACACAATTGTACTGTTACTAGACATATCCAACCATATCTAACAGCTCTTTCTGTCACTAAGATGATTACACAGTTTAACACTTATTTTCCTATTGCTTAGATAATCTCGGAAAAGCTGCAAAACAGAACCCCTCACTCCAATACGTTCCAACATATCAGACATTTTATCATGATTTAAAGTGTCAAAAGCCTTCGAGTTGTCAACAAAAAGTACAAGAACATGTTTTTTCTTATTCAACTCTGAATTAACATAGCTTGAAAACTCACTAAGTAACGTTTCAGTACTCTTACCTTCCTGGAAACCATGCTGTGATGGATCTATTAAATTATGTTCCCTTAAATACGCCCCGAGTTTCATCAATAAATACTTTTCCATAATTTTATCAATGACCGGAAGAATACTTATAGGTCTATAGTTTTTGAGATCTGTATGTTTATCATTTTTATAAATAGGTCTTACAATGCTACACTTCAATTCATTCGGCACTAATCCTTGTTTAATAATCAAGTTAATTAAATGTGTCAAAATACGTGATACCTAAAGGCAATGACAAGCCGCTGTCGGACCTCAAGGCGTACAGACCGATTACCTTGCTGCCTTCCTTCGGCAAGATCCTTGAGATCTTGGTGAGAAACCGGCTTGGACTGGCTCTGACGCAGGGAAGTCCTAAACAGTTTGGCTTTAGCCGGGATCTCTCTACTGAGCATGCCATTGAAGCTTGTCTGAAATGGAAGGATGAAAGGCGAGAAAAGAATGTACTGGGTGTCTTCTTGGATATAGCTGGGGCGTTTGACAATGCGTGGTGGCCGCTTATCCTGGCCAAACTGAAGATACGGGGCTGTCCCCGCTGGTTGTATGACATAGTCTGCAGCTACTTCAGCGAAAGGTCTGTGGTAATTCACCACGCAGGGCATTTAGTTGAGAGGGAAGTCAGCATGGGCTGACCACAAGGATCGGTCCTTGGACCGTTTCTTTGGAATGTCCTATTTGATGACCTTCTGAGGATGGAGCTGCCGCCTGGTTGCACAATTTTTGCGTACGCCGATGATGCACTTCTCTTACTCTCCGGAAATACGAGGATTGCGATCGAAAGCAAGTTTAGTATCGCGATAGATCGCATCTTGACGTGGGGCAGGGTGAATAGGCTTGTTTTCTCACCGAGCAAGACCTCCGCGCTGTGGTTGAGAGGTGTGCTGGGAAGAGGCAGGAACCCGGTGCTTCGGATGGATGGGCATCCTGTGAGGGTTGTCGATGAAGTCCGATACCTGGGGGTTGTCCTTGACAGGGGCTCCTGCGTAGAGTGTGCTGTCCGCGGATTTAGAAATTCTAGATTGTGTAGCCAGGCGTAAGCTCAAGGCTGACGGCAATGTTGAACATCTCGGAATCTCCGTTCATGCGGAGCCCGGGACTAGAGGGCTCAGTAGGGCAATCGGCATGATCCGAAAGAGAACTTTGGAGATCTGGCAAGATAGGTGGGATCGGGGGAGAACTGCTAGATTGGTCTACAGTTTTCTCCCTGACGTATGTGAGAGAATGAAAAGGCGATTTCTTTCCCTCAATCACCATGCCGTCCAGCTTGTGACGGGACACGGTGATCTAAAGGGCAGGTTATATGACCTTGGCCTAGCGGAGAATCCGTGGTGTGTTTGTGGGTTGGGGGCGCAGTATGCTGGGCACATCCTTTGGGAGTGCTCCGTGATGAATGATGCTAGAGATGCAATGATAGATGATATGAGTGAGAGCACTCCCAGACCAATTTGGTTTGGGGAGGTTCTGCAATGCCCAAGGAACCTCAAAGCATTTTTGGTGTTTGTGGATGTTTGGGTATCTCGTTGGGAGCTTCTGCGTCAGCCGGGTTCACCCCCGCCTGACGCAGGAGAGTCTTAGGGTTGGTTTTTGCCCTTTGCGGCGTTGGCGCGATAGTGAACTCGTTTTCTCATTGTATCGTCCTGTCTCCCTTGGTGGAGAGTAGGTTTGGGAGGTATGTCCCTTTTGGGAGGGTTTAATGTTTTCACACCATCCGGCACTGGTGATTCTCGGGCTCGCGCCCTCTGAACGCCAAATAACAAGTTTCTGGACACCTCACTTCGGCTTTTGTTACTCAGAATTTTTTATATATCATATTATTTACTCGATGTTATCTACCTTATATTAATTGTACTATATTTTGTCCTGATTTATGCTTTATTTTTTATATAATTTTGTATTCTTTTTTTCTTCAATAAAATAAACAACTTTCAAAAGGGACATTGAAGAGAGTGTAGCTTAAAAGATTCCCACGACGGCGGTTTTAGCCGGTCGGTCCTTCAGACCTGCCCAATGGCCCGCCCGTGAGGACAATATTTTGGTTTGAATGTGCGGATAAATAGGAGTCTATGACTCCTGAAATATCCGGGTGTGAGGTGGGTCTCTCTTTAATGTTACTGCTAAAATGTTAATTTGTTGTTTGGTAAAACTTAATCTGTATGATAGATAAGAGACATTAAGGATGATTCAATAGTTTGAAATGCAAAAAATAAATTTTATTTTCTCCCCTAAGGAATGGGGATCCCTTTAGAGGTCTTATCAAATCTTTTGTCATAAAATTTTTGGGTGGTTTCATAAATATTTGTATAATTATATTGCAGTTGTTTTTAAAATTAACTATTATTCAAGCATACACGAATATAAATATAACACATGAGACTATAATATTATAAGGCTTAGAAAAGACAATGTCACCTTATTTGGTAGTTATTCAGACAGGACTCGAACCAGCAACCCATCCTTAGAGTAGAAAGTAAAACCCATGCGAGGTGTACTTTGTCTTTAGGGACTTGATATAATATGGTTCCAAACTGGTCAAATATACTAAATAAAAAAAATATAACTACCTTTGTGATAATACCTCTTTTCTGATTACATAATGTGCATTATCATCTCATAAAGACAATAGAAATATGAATTGAATGTCAAAGTGTATCCATTTCACATTATAACAAAAACAATTTCACAATACTTTACTAAAACCAGCGGCAATTGTGAGTAAAAAATTAATATATGTTGTTTAATAATTTCTGTTCACTCGAGTCAGCCTATATAGAGTAAGTTTTAAAGTGTTGAATGCGTTTCTGAGCCCTGCATTTTAGAGGAAACAATGGAAAGGCAAAAATATCACTCAGATCTGTTCACGCAGATGCTGTGCAAAGACTCGTGGTGCTGTGTAGAGGGGGTTTGGCTTACTATGATGTTCGTGTCTTCTGCGTGGTTGGACTTTTGTGGATAAAAAATTCCTATAATTTGTGAACTCTGAAGAGTGCAGAGTTATTCAAACCTTCAGGCTGCCCACTATGGCATCTTCGATGTGGACAAGATTTGTTAAGTGTAGAATTTTAGATAAATGAAAGTCCCTAGACTTCTGCGGTATCCGGGTGGACGATGGGTCCTTCAATGTATTATTCAAAGCAAGATTAAATACTCAATTTTTCAGGAGGTGTTGTGATTCTTGAATGGGCCCTTTCCCAGCTTTTTTCCACAAAACGTTGCATTTATTTCAAAACAAATTGTCTAGTTTATTATTTTTATTATTCTCACTTCTTTAGATTGTATTTTGAACAATGCTACGTGATATAAAAATAGTTTTTCGATATCAATATGTCTGATTGGTGAGAGAATGATTGAGCTTCCTACAGGACAAATTTGATGTAGCACAGATCATACTACACATGTTAGGAGTGTCCGTTGTGCCCTGTCACATGCACTATGGAGGATATTTTTGACACATCCCCACATGCTGTGCCTTTTGCACAATACTGAAAATCAGATTGATTGATTTTATGGGTTTCGACACGATAAAATAAATTGAATAAAAGTGTTTATGTGTTAATTATTTTATTTTGATTGTTTGCAGTGTATAACAATGGATTACATGAGAAAGCTGATGGGACGGCATAGAGACAAAGTGGGAGAAGACCACATTGTGTTGATATTATTTATTTTCCTGTGTTTTTGTAAGTAAAATAAATTTAATAACTAAAATTAATAAATTGAATTTAAATATATATATTTCTGCACTCATACATGTATCAAAAATTATGTAACATAATTATTCAAACAAAGAAATCTGTAATTCAAAAAAATTGTATTATAAGCACATGTTCACTTAGAGTTTCAATAGTTGACATAATTCTTTACACAAATTAATAAAAGTTACTTATATATCTACAAAACTTATGAATATCATTTAAATCTTCTTCTTCTTATGGGTTATACCTGTCATATTCGTATCTCAAGGTCCCGCAGCCATGAGATCATGTCGTCTGACCCTAAACTAAGTACTTGCAACCCGCTATCGTATAAGTATCGGGGACATGTGTTCATTGCTTGTTCTGTTGTTTGGTCAGCACCACTCACACATAACGGAGAGTCTGTGAGTCCCCATTGATGTAGGTGGATCCCTAATTTTTTTGAAAATATAATATAGCCTATGTGACCCGGGAATAGTGTAGCTTCCCAATAGTGAAAGAATTTTTCAAATTGGTTCAGTAGTTTCGGACCTATTCAATGCAAACAATCAAATCTTTCCTCTTTATAATATTAGTATAGATTACTTTTTTCTATAATTTCACATAAATATGTTCACATTAACATTTAATTGACGATATTTTGATGTGAAATTATAGAAAAAATAAATTAATTAATAAAATAAAAAAAACTTTAAATGCGCTTACTGTAAAATTTGTTCATATTGAATTATGTCGCTTTTCTATTTAACCGATGTTGTGGGGTAGGCAGCAGACCAACCGCATATAATAAACATGCAAGCCGTTCTCTTCTCTGTCATTTCTCCATTCTGATATAAATTTATCTTACTACTTACTTTACTTTTCGTATGGCTCGGTGTTGATGAATCTTAACCCGTGTGGGCTGCGTCGTGTCCTCTACAGTCTTGGCTCTAGTGTCGAGAGCCAGCTCACTACCTGCGGTCCCGCTTCGTGGATGTCCCGCAGATCCCCGCTAAATTTTTTGAGATGGCAGTCCTGCACTATGTGTCTCACACTCTGCACATCTCCACATTCACACTCAGGGGAATCTCTTTTTCCCCACCTCCAGAGCAAGTAGTTACAGCATCCATGTTCTGTCCTCACTCTATTTTGCTGTACCCAAACCCTTATTTAAACCAAATTTATCTAAACTTGTTTGTATGACATTGTAATGTAAAACTTGTTTTTGTTTTTAATTTTAGTTACGAACCCCTTTTTCTCCAGCATATATGGAATATGTGAGTATATATATGTTTATTTTTTTTTATTTTATAATGATCTGAATTTGAAATAAAGCCAAATACACCCCCACAGTATGGTTGTGTTGTGGAATAAGTCAGAATGGAACCTGGGCCTCTCGATTGAAAAACCGAGGCTGCAATGTCAGGCTATTAACCTATTTCAATATATAAAATGTAATAATTGAGTTCGTCGGTAGCCTGGTAGAGTCTCGGCCTCGTGAACAAGGGGTCCGTGGTTCGATACCAGATACTGGTAAACTCCCCTTTCACATCACAAGCTTTTAGTAGCTAAGCAGATAATGTCTTTATAAAAAAAAAAAAAAAAATATAAAATGAAATTAAAAAGAAAATGTTTTTTCTATTGTTTTAATTTTTATTTTTCGTTTTTGAATTTTTTTTCGAGATTTTTCTTTATAAAACACTTATCTTAATGTATGGAGCAATTTATTTTGGAAATAAATGATGGATATATGTATCACAAATGTTTTTTTTTTCTTTTACGTCTAGTGTGAAAAAGTGCTCATCTCTCCCCTATTATTTGCTGGGAACTTACCATGATTTTTTTTTTAACATTTCAGCATATTTCATAGTCATATTCTGTGCAGGAGACATTCTATTGAAGCGTTTTGTGGCTTATAATGTGAACACATCAAGTTACCAGCAGACCAAGAGTGTATTATGGCATGTTCTAGATATGAACAAGACAACTTGGTCTGTCATAGGCATCTGTTCTAGTCTTGTGTGTTTTAAGTGGAATTTTATTCATTGTGATATGTACATGTGCATAGCGGGCTACTATTTCTTAAGTACCATACAATATGTAAGTAAAGAATATTATTGTTATTATTATCAATTTATCCAATATTATTTCTAATCAAAACGAGCAGTTACAACTTATTAAGTGATACCTTATAATAAACTAGATCAGTGGTTCCCAAAGTTGAATGGGCTTCGACTAGGGGATTCGATCCCGGCCCTTTTTTCTAATCCCGGGATCGGGATTATCTACAGTTGAGATTGTATTAGTAATGTAAAGTGGTAACAAAAAGTCAGTAGGCCATGTCAAAATCAGCTTTTTTTTATTTATCTGGCAATGAATTTAAGTTTTGAAACAAAATTATTCTTCAAATTTCTTCTAAAATAAACAAACAAGGCACCTATGATTTATAAAACTAACAATTTAACTTTTTTTATATTTTCAAATTGTATTCTTGTATTTGTATTTATTTCATAGTTTTAACCCAGAACAGTTTTAGTTTTGTGGGACAATATATTCTATAATGTTGTTATTTATGTACTATTTTGTGTTTTTTTTTTTTAAATCAACTTAGTTAGACTTATTAGCTTAACCTATAACAAAAAAATACATACTACAAGGATCAATGTTTAAACTCGTATTTTTAAATTAAATTGACCAGAGTTTATGAATTATTTATTTGAATTAGGTCGGTGAGTGATTTTTTGATGCTATTTTTTAGAATATCAAATCGTTCAAGCATTGTTAAGAGACTATTCCAACGCGGTTTGCAGTTAAACAATAAATTAAGCCCTCTTCCATGTTCCTTTTCAATATAGTTTTGAAGCATAGTATCATTCTTCAAAGATGCTCTTTTGAAATTAAGAACCACTACGAACTTTCTTCACAACTTCATTAATATTCCGGTCATTGGTCAAACTCACCATTACCGGTTTTATAGAAGAGTCCAGTTCTTCATGATCATCGTCCAAATCATCAATTATACGACGAACTACGTCACTCATACAGTGATACCCCGCTTACACGGATTAGGAAACCAATATCTCAATGATATTGATATATTTAATGTAAGCATGGATGTTTTTAAGGGACACATTAAGAACCTATTTGCTCCGCATTACCCGAATCCATAGTGTTGTAAAGTGTTTGTAGTTGTTTTTTTATTTTATTATTATTTTATTGTTTTATTTGATATGTTTCGTCTCAGATGTGTTTTTTTTTTTAAATTTAAGTGTATATTTTGTACTATTGTATATGTGTTTTTATTTTTATGTATCTTTTATACTATACTATTGTATATGTATTTTTATTTTAATGTTTATTATATACTATTGTTTATGTACTTTTTTTTTTTAACGTATCTTTTGTGCTGTTAAATTTGAGCACTATACAAATTGAAATCGACATGAGTGTACAATTCACACATTGACTTGTTATAGATAATTTATATATTTATATTTCTAATTACTTATTATATAATAATTTCTCTGTACATATATTACATTTTTATCTATTGTTTTTTATTACTTAACGATTATATTATCTTTTTTAAATCTTTTTAATAATGATGATAACTTGCACGTTCAGGTTTACGGTGTTCGACTGTACTCGGGTAAAAGGTGATGTTGGTATTGTCACTTGTTTTTAATATTAGTATTGAACGGGCGGTAATTGTTAATATTATTTTATTATATAGGTATCATATTTTTTCTGAACATAACCGCGAAATGATAGACAGCACACTGTGCCCACTTGAGTGCATATTATATACATAAAGATGCCTATGTATAGTATATTATACTATAAGTGCGGTATTGATATTGCACATGCATACAAAATGTAGATGTATATAGCGTGGAGTACCGTGGGCCTGGATGTAAATTGTATTGGCATCGAGTGCCTGTGTATTAATGTTTGTATGGATATATTAGTTTTTTTATTTGCTTATTATATACTTTTAATTTTAACTAGGTCTTAAATACAGATTATGTGGAATGAATGATTTAATGTGAAACTAGAGTAAGTTTTGAAGGTGTATAAAAATTGTTATAGAATGATTTAACATTGTTAAAGGCGAAAGCCGTTTATTGTATGAATAAATAAATAAATAAATAAATAAATAAAAAGACGATATCCGTTTATGTATTATCAATTCACAAACGGCTAAGTGAATACCGTATGCAAAACAACTAAGGTGCTAGATGCACAGGTTTTCCAACTGTAATTTGGACCATCAGTAACTATTGCCACAATATTTACTGAAGAACTCAGAATAGCACTCTTTTAAGATACTAACAAAAGCTTCGGCTGTATTGTATTAATCCTGAAAATCCTGGGATTTCTTAAATTTAATCCCGGGATTTTCGGGACTAAAATACGACCGGGATCCTGAGATCCCGGGATTCGGGATTGAATCCCCTAGCTCCGACCCATCTAGGAAAAGTTTCCAATCTTGGGACCCGCCTTTTAGCTTTTTTTCTCCAAACATTGCTCCAACAACATTTTTTTTCATGTCTTATACAGTGGCGAATTGTCCATTATGACCCACTCAATATTCGCTCACGATCCACTAGTGGGTCGCGACCCATAGTTAGGGAAATACTAAACTAGACAATGAAGCCATTTTGTGATATGAACCACTGCGAGGGTGCATGTAGAGTTTTTTTTTATTGTTATTTCCCAATTTTAATATATTTCATTATTTTAGTTTAAATTATATATTAATATTTCTAATGCACTTGTGAGATATTATTGTCATCAATTTGATTTTGCCAATTTTGAATATTAACTGTTAAAATTTATTGGTATAATTTTAACTCTGTTTCAAATTGAAATTAAAAACAATAAAATTCACAACACTTTCCAGGAAAAACAATGAGTTTTGAACACTTAAAAGTGTCAAATTAAATTAATATTGTAGAGAAGTCATAGGTTTCAGGTAGCTACCAAAGCATCATCTACCCCAGGGGTCGGCAACCTTTTAGCTGTGGTTTGCAAGCCACTCTACCAATATGATTCAGGGTGCCGCCTTAATTCTAAATTATATAATGGGGTTCTAGAGGAGAAGAATTTTATACCAAATTTATCTTTTAAACATATTTATTAAAAAAATAACATAACATTCTAACAATAATTAAAAAAAAATGATGTGAACCTTGTCCCTGCACATTTTTGCTTAATATTTCAATATCAGGGGTATAATTTGTGACTTTCAATTTCACACAAGATTCTGAATGTTCAGTTGTTAAAAGACTTCTTTGTGGACTCAAAATATGTTTCATGTGAGAAAAAATTGGTTCACAGAGATATGTGGAACCAAAAGCGGAAAGGAGAGCACATGCAATTTTATTTAAACAATTAAATCTTTCCGGCAATGACATCCAACAATTTAATATAGCAGTCGATTTTTCCATAGAGTCATCTTCCAGATTTTTTCGTAATTCCTTAAATATTGTTTTCCATAATTCTGAAGATATTAGTTCGGTAAGTTCCATTTCAAAATTATCAACATTCATCCACTCAAAAATTGAAAAATCAAACGGGATTATTAATGGATCTATTAAATCTGGTTTTATGAGGAAGGAAAATATAGGCACATGAGCTTGAAAATTCATCTTTAAGTGCTTCAACGTAGGTTTTAAGTTCGTCTCGATATTTTCGCGATTTCCCTGATTACTTTGTAGAGTGCCATTCAGAACCCCATCGCGTGCCATAGGTTGCCGACGCCTGATCTACTCAACATCCTTATTTATTAAAAAGATTTGCATTATTTTTGCAATGAACCTTTGTACGAGGTTACATAATATGTTTTTAAACTGAACAAATAAAAATACCATACATGGCTGGAGAAAAAAACCGCTTACCATATTTGGTAGTTCCCCAGGCGAGACTTGAACCCGCGACACATCCTTTTCACGAGGTGTATCTACTATCTTGTCTTGTATTTTTTTGTTTGTTTTTTATTTCTGGTATTTTACCTATAATATAGAAAATTATTGTATAAATGAAGCGTAATATTATTGTGATGGATGCTCCATTAAACGGTGCCGACTAAATCATCCAATATACATCCATTGTATTGATTATAAGTTACAGAACAGAAGTAAACCTATGAAAATTTTACATGCGAAAAGTTTGACAGAATTCATTTATGCATTCTCCTAAAAGAGGGCCTACGAGTCCTTGTGCGATGGTATAAAATGC
The DNA here is from genome assembly GCA_947579605.1 of Athripsodes cinereus. NCBI lineage: Eukaryota > Metazoa > Arthropoda > Insecta > Trichoptera > Leptoceridae > Athripsodes > Athripsodes cinereus. The sequence goes on along the minus strand of OX388325.1, from coordinate 12,405,971 downwards.
TTATGTCGATTTGTAATACTGATTTGTAAGCGTCGGAACACATAATGATTTCTTCCCTGCCCATCTCACGATTAAACCATCATCATCTCTGTCGGTCCCTCAATCCTGAGGATCGTGACCATCATGCCTCGTTCTGTAAACCATCTGTCTCCATTTTGAGCGATCCTCCGCCATGTGTAGGGCTCCGTGAAGTGAGTTTACTAATTTACCATACCTATTGTAATATATATTTGAAATTGATTTCAGGACAATAGTGTTTACAGTAGATCATACGGTATGTTCCATTCAGATGGTTTAGATTACGGTTCCGGGATGGCGTATAGTTTCTTCCATGGCTACCTCAACATCCTTTTACCGGATAAAGGAGATAACAATATCGGTATTGAGGAGAACATGACAAAGTATGAAAATAGTGAGAATATTATATTTAATAAAAAGAAATTGTTTATCTTGGTGCCCAGTATGCTGTACTCTCCGCCTGATCTTAAAGGAATGTCAGGGAAACGCGGAGGAGCTGTCATGGAAGCCGCAAAGGTTTGGATCTTGTCTATAATAATAATAACTAATAACTGATCGAACTATTATAACTAATCGACCAGATATTGTGTTGGTTGATCGCAGATGCCGTAAAACATACATCATAGACATCACTATACCGCACGATGAAAATTTAAATAAAGCTGAGCAAGATAAGATAATAAAATATCTTGATCTTGCTCACGAAATCAAAGATATGTGGAGAACACCTACCACAATCATCGTGCCTATAGTGTTGTCTGTGAATGGTTTAATACCTAAGAGTCTGTCAAGCAATCTCAGAAAACTGGGAGTAGATGACAGGCTCAAATACAGCATGCAGAAGGCTGTACTTTTATCGTCCACCAGGATAGTAAGAAGGTTTTTGTCCCTGTAGCTCTGTAAGTGATCTCCCATGATTGTACTATTTCATAGAACATCATGGAAGAATCAACTCGAATAATGTTGGGGTTCTACATTTTGAATATAAATTTATTTTAATAATTTATGGTTTTTGTTATTTAATTTTATGTTTAAATTTTATTGTTAATCTTATATTGTGTTCAAAATGTAGAATCTAATATTGTTTTGTAAAATAAATGAGATATGAGATAATAATAATAATAAACTTTATTGTGCCTTAAAAAACATACATATAAACATACATATAATACAAATAATTATCATGCACATGTGATTGTCTATTTGTTGTAAATTGTTTTTTTTTTACCATTCCTTTGGTGTATTTTAAATTCATTATAGCCTACCTAGCCATCTATAAGAATGCAGATGTATGCAAACTTTAGGCAAAAAGATTCGAGTGCTAGTGAAGAATAGTTTGTAGTATTTATAATATTATTTTTTATAACAATTTTATTGAACAAAAAATAATACTTATTATTAGAAAATAAAATATGCTCTGATCAAAACCTGCTCCAGTATTGAACATGGCTCATGTTCTGAGAACGTTTTGATCTATTTCAATATTTTACCACACTTGCTCGATTTTCCAGCATCAGCAATAGTTTTTTAAAAATAATTAAGCCATTAAACCGTATTGACTATGCTCTTAATTTTTTTTTTCAATAGGGCGTCAAAATCATTGTTAGAACTTTTTATTATCTAATGAAAAACTATTTTATTAATATTTTGCACTAAGAGCCACTTTAAAAAATGATTTTAATGTCATATCGTCCCTCTTTTGACTAACTGTTGTATCTGACATTTTTAGCGTAATTGAGTTATGATCACCAATGTGTATTTATATGTGCCCTGCATGTTCTCACTGAAGACCACACCTGTAACTGTTACCGTTATCCTGGAACAGCTTTCTGATTTGTTGTCGTATTTACGAATTACTCTAAATAAAATGTGTTGTATCTACTAATTTCTCAAAACTTCATCACAAAAATGATTCTGAGATATAAGAATAGGTACAAATAAAATAATGGCATATATTTACACTGTATCATATAACTAGGATAGACGAAAAGATGCACGGCAAAACACAAACACCACTCTCCTGAACAATTTACATTTAGGCAGATACGACTGTTAGTCAGAAGAGGGACGATATAACCAGCTCATTCAAGATGTATTTATTCACACGCGTCATTTCGAATATGTAATAGTAATAATAAGCTAGACAACATCTTTTTAAATGCGCCAACAATATGTTAGTATAACTTGTATCCCCCACTCCTTTTATGACAGATCTCTGAAGAAGAACGCGTAACTTTAATGGTTTATTTTGTATTTCAGACATTGGACAGCATTCACAGGGATCGAGCTGGCGTTATTAATAGAACATATAAGAATTCTGTGTATAAAATCTTTAGAGATTCTAATTCTTTACCCATATACGTGGCAGCTGAAGGAGCCACTCCTTTGCAGACTCTACATGAATCACTCAAATCTACAAGCAAACATTCTGGTATGTAAATGTTTCAGTACGTACATTTTATTTCAACCGATAGTTGACACGTCAACAGATGTCAAACATAGTAGTTTGAAACGAGAATTGATGGGATTGGTGAACATACTGTGGGTAAAGTGCACTTAAACGAGCCTAAGCTAATTCGTAGGCATCGGAACACCTTTCCTGTTTCATACAAAAGGGAGTTTGCACAGTCTGTTGGTTATGCAGATGAGGTGTCTGTTGGGTAATATAGGTATACATATGATTTATTGTATTATTTTCGCATTTACCTGGAATTTGGTACTTGCGTTTGTTTATAAATGTTATATTTCAACAGACATCTGCGATCACGTAGATCTTAATATACATCCCTTTATGGGCAGAGAGAGATAGAGAGTATTGGTGTTTCCAATGCTTACGAATTGGCTTTGGCTGGTTTAAGCATGCTTTACTCTAGAAACGTTCACCGACTTCCACCATACTCTATTATTTCTCTCATATGTTACTTTCTGACCGGACTCATTGCTGTGAAGCATTTCGTCCGACCAACTGTCACTTTCAGTTACTATATGGTCTGTGAGAGTAGAATTTTCGATGAAAATTCCAGTCGCCACCAGGATTCAAACCCAACACCTCTATGTTCGCCATAAAGGGATGTATATTAAGATTTATGTGACCGCAGATGTCTGTTGAAAAAGTAATAAATTTTATGTTTGTTACAGAGTTCTACAATGTTCACAAGGCTGACATTGTGCGGATGTTTTATGAAACTCTAGTCTATCTGATAGATTCACATGTAGAATGTAAGGATCGCTGCGAAGTGGTTTATTTTAATAGTGAGTATTAAAAACTCAATAATACACACAAAGAGTTGTAGGTACTTATATTATTATCTGAAATACCAAGCTACTTGTAATCAATGTACAGTAAAGAATAAATAAATAAAGATCCCAATACAATGATGAAATAGTCAAAAATCTCAAATTCCTATGCCAAATTGAAAATTTGGGTAGACATTTGAAAGGTCAGGTAATTGGACCGTGAGTTTTTGGTTTTATTCCTAAAATCTGTAAAGTTGGCCACCTTAGACTTGGTTCAATGTTGTCCTATCTGCAGAATATCAAAACTCATTCATTAACAGTCTGCATATTTGTAATATAAGCCTGCATATTATTATTTAGTACTTTTTAGCCTGCATATTATTTTTACATTTATTATTTTATACTTTTTCAGACGACAATGAAGATGTTAACGTGGGAGAGATTCTGTTAAATAGAATTTTAAAATCAGAGACAAAATCTTCTTTGAATCAATAATTTGCTTGTAAATATATATTATAAGTTTAAATATTTATTTAATAGATGCATATCTGTATGTTAGAAGTAAACTGTAGTTCATTGATAAGATTAAATCTCTTGGATAATTCGTGAAAACTCAATCATCATCATCATCATCTCAGGAGCAAAGGGCAGAAACCAGCCTCCTCCGTTCAGAGCGTCTCAATTGCGTCACCTCTTTCCACAACATTGTAAGTTAGTATGAAAGAAACCCAACCACAATTTATTTTAATTTTTCTTGCTCTATTTTCTTAGATATTAGCTTTTAAAATTTGGATTTTCTCGGAATGATCAAAAACAATATGGCGGCACTATGACGTAATGGAGTCCCGTGAATCATAATAACTTTCGCAACACAGCTTTCAGTCATTTAGGGTGTTTTGCCAAACATCAAAAATTTTGGATTTTATTTTTGTAAATTTTTCATAATTAAGATATTATAAAAATTTAACTGACATATTTGTGTTTTCCGCCCTCAAATTTACTTAGTTCGATCATTTATTAAAATCCCCCACAACTGCAAGTGGCCCATTAAGCGAATTTCACATTTTTTTAAATTCATTGTTTGGTTTTTATTTACCAGTTACACATAAAATTAAACAAAGCATATCGATGGTGTAGCGCACAGATGTGGTAAGTGCAGTTTTTACCTAAAACGAGTTATTATACGCATGCGAATCTATATCATCTGAAGTATGTTCCTTAGGAATATTATTGCGTAACTCTGTGTCATTCACGAGATATTTAACAAAACCTATCTGTGGTTAGTACTAGATTGTATCACATCTCAAACTTTCAACATTGATTATCTCAAAACTATGAAAACTGTACTTACCACTTGCCATCGATATTTTTTTTCAATAATTTTATTTTATAAACTCTTGAAAACTGTAAATTACATATACCTAGGTAATATAAATTATCATATAAATTACAAATACGTAATATTAACTTGTAAGAAAAAAAATCCAGTTAAAATAATAAATGTGTAGGTACATACAATTTAATTCAATGCAAAAATCAGTCAAGTGTAATCTGTCTTTTGTTTTTGTAACATTTCACTTCTAGAAAATCTGAAATTTTAAATTTACTGTCCCAATTAAACATATAAATGTACTATTGGTTTCTTGGTTTGGTTTCTGTTCTTTGAGATTTGTCCCAAATAAGCGGCTGTTCCAATTAAGCGGAATCAACTGTATTTTGATATTTTTATTTCTGCCTGTATTAAATCATGACACTTAAAAATAAAATTTTATAGATTTACCTATTTAAAAATGACATTTTACACCTATGTATAATTTTATCTTTTACATTTTGACATTTTAATACCTATATATTAAATTTTATTTAGGTACATATATAGAGTAATTTGTTTGTTTATGTATTTTATTATAAGAATGACATTTTTAATACACTTACCTACCTACATATATATATGTATATATAATTTTGTTCCTCTTTAATACATTTGAATATTTTAATCTAAATTGAATTTTAAATTTATGATAAAATAGAGTTGATTATTTTTATGTATTTTTTGTAACAACACACTGATTATGACATGTGCCTAATAAAATAAATAAATAAAATCAATGACATTAGTATAACTACAACAACAATAATAATATAAGATCTATATCAAGGATGGCCAACCTGCTTGTGGCCCGCGAAGCATATAATACCTAGTCGGTACAAGTACCCGTTACTTTTTTGAAAAAAAGTATTTTTAGAAAATATTCTTAAAGAAAATCGAGGAGCTTGCAAAACATTTCATATTCCTATAAAAAATTTTAAGGTGAAGTAAAAATTTTTAAGGTGAAGTAAAATTATTAAATGTTCCATGTATGGATATTATATTAATTGATATTGTGGCCCGGTAGGAAATCTCATTTCTAAAATATGGCCCGGCTGCTGAAAAGGTTGGCCATCCATGATCTATATCAAATAAAATAAATATTTATTTTTATTGTTTTATGTTACCTACTGTTGAGCACGACCGTTTTCGAGGACTCCGAGTTTGCATCATCAGGTATCATACTAGTATAGATCAGCACCTAGTATAGTCGGAGTCCTCGAAAACGGTCATGCGTTAGTCATGCTCAACAGAAGGTAACATAAAACAATAATAATAAATATTTATTTTATTTGATAATTTAAAATGAAGTGTTACAAAGTTTAGTTCGTCGGAAGCCAGGAGGTAGAGTCTCGGCCTCGTGAACATTAGGTCCGTAGTTCAATCCCAGGTGCCAGCAAACTCCCCTTTCACGACGCAAACTTTTAGCTTATTGTGAAAGGTGTAAAAAAAAGAAGTTAATGCTGATACAATCGATAAGATCTATATTGCTATGAAAAAGTAAAGTATACAACGCGAGATGGTAACTCTTAGGGCGGTATCTTTTTCTGACATATTGCCAATACATAACAAAGTTACATAAGTATTTATAATAATTATATTGTGCACTCATGTGTTAGAAAGGGTTAGCTCTCTAATAATTACTATCTCAGGTGGCACATTGTTTTTTCAGGTAAGTCTTGTTGTGTATAATGTCTATGAACTATGCCCATAGACATTTTAAATGACAATGCTGCACATCTTTACATAACACCTGAGATAGAATGCTATCATAATATTATTGTTAGAACATGTAAGCACACCTTTATAATTAGTTCCATAGAATCTTGTTTATGGTAATCATTGTCTATAAAAACCATCCTACACCCTGTACCTCACTCTCTGTCATTCTTCACTTGGTTCTGTAAAATAAACTTGTTTCTTCGGCTCTACGTGTATTTAATAAAAAACCCGGATCACATCGCCCAGGATAAAGTTAGCCTAATTAAATAATTATATGGTAAATATCAAGTATAGATGAACTATTAGAGAAAATAATTATGAATTTTCAAGTTATATTTATGTGAATATGTAGTTTTCTACCTGAGAAATGATAATCCATCCAAAGTAAGTTGATTTAATGCACACAAAATTAATTATTTGCATATTTTGTACACGATTTACACATCACAATCAAAACAAGTATCCGACGCCATGTTGACACAAAAATATAGGAAATGAATTGCAGGTTTACCAATATGACATAAACAATGCATATCATAGAGAAAAATGATAAATTTTCAATAAAAAAATTAATTAAATACATAAATACCATATATATGACTAATTTTATAAAATTAAAGTAATAAATGTGTTTTTGCATATATTAGCACCGTACTACCTAACAAACCTAACCCGCAATCAGTCAACGTAATAAATGTGTTTTTGCATATATTAGCACCGTACTACCTAACAAACCTAACCCGCAATCAGTCAACGTAATAAATGTGTTTTTGCATATATTAGCACCGTACTACCTAACAAACCTAACCAGCAATCAGTCAATGTAATAAATGTGTTTTTGCATATATTAGCACCGTACTACCTAACAAACCTAACCAGCAATCAGTCAACGTAATAAATGTGTTTTTGCATATATAAGCACCGTACTACCTAACAAACCTAACCCGCAATCAGTCAACGTAATAAATGTGTTTTTGCATATGTTAGCACCGTACTACCTAACAAACCTAACCCGCAATCAGTCAACGTAATAAATGTGTTTTTGCATAACTATATTAGCACCAGACTACCTAACAACACAAATACAGTATATACGAAAAAGGATTTATAATAATAATATGAGGTATGTCTATTTTCGATTTAATAAATTGTAATAATTTTCCCATTTCATTATTTTGACTTTTTTCCCCGTTGTCTAATTTTGACTTCCGTTGTATTTTGTCCAGTAAACATTGTTTTTGTTATGTTGGTAACAATGAACCATTTCTCTTTGCAAATTTCAACATGGCCCCCGATATTTATAGGATACTTGTGATACGTCAAGGGCATACGAAAAATGCAAATATTTATTGTTGTGCTTAAAAAATCCACAATTGTGCGCCGGATTCTTGTTCTCCAGGTTGAATACTACATATCTACATAAAAATAATTCAATAATATCAAGTATTTATGCGTTCATTACAACTTGATAAGTTCCAATTATATATCCCTTACTAACACGTCATAGTTATTATAAATATATGTATAAACTTACTATAATATTGTCATTACTTCTACATACTGAAAATATGTTAGAAAGGGACATCAATGTAACACTTCCCCTCTCACATGATAAGCTATATTTTTCATAGGAATATAGACCATATCGCAATGATAGAAGGCAAATTTTTGCTTGAATTTGTCAAATAGTGCACAGTTATGTTCTGCGCAAAGTCTTTATAATAGTTTTATTAATATATTATTGAATGTAGTAAGGTTATAATGATTGTCATTATGAACACAATTTATTTAATTATTTTTGATAACATGAATTATATTAAACTGATAAAATAAAATTCAATGTGAAAAACAAATACTTTTGGTTTCATTGAACTAACTATTTTAAAACTTTTTTTTGTCATAATATTAATTTAATATCTATTCATCACACCCAAAATGTAATGTCAGATCTACACATTTTACAAAGATCCTTTTTTTTTTACATACTTAGTCAAAATGTTTTGTAATATATCACTCGTTTCATAATAACATTGTTATATTCTACATATCGAGGGGTGAAAGGCTATTTGTTTTAAGCGACACTTTTGCCGAAAATGAGTTATATATATGGTCGGAATCGGCAAATTTTTCTGCGTCGATTGGTCTAGTTTTCGAGTCAATCGGAGTACTTTTTTGGCGCTTGAACAAAAAAAAAATAGGTCTTATTTCTCAAACGTGATGTATGATCTGACATCAAATTTGTCACTTGATTTAAACACTTCACTTAAACCATTCATTAATACTGATTAATACAGACTATTGGAGCATAAGCTATTTTTCTTTCTTCAAATTTTCAGATAGATGGTAGTTAAAGCTTTTTTCCGTGTGTACAAATTGTCATAAAAAGTACCTTAAACCGTTTTGCCCTCTTCTGCTATTTCTCTGCATTGTCGCTTCATACATTTAGCCGATATTTAAAAAAGTAGTGCATGTCGCATGAACCGTTTTCGCTGCAACCGTTTGCACCAACTTTTGACTGTTCAACCAATTTTCTATTTCGTAATATTGATAATGATGGTCGTTTCAACTTTTTCGTCTCATTTTTATTTTTGAAAACATGTTATTTGAGACAAATCTTTGTGAAAGATGCTCGGACTTGAATCATTTTTCCTGTTTTTAGAACATATATAATATGTCATTTAAACAAAAAAAAAATAGTATGATACAACAAAACGCATGTCATTTAATACAAATAAAATATTTGGCATTTTGAGAAACCGCGGCGTAAATCCACAAGTCGTTGCAGGTTAGCACGAGGTTGGCGCTTCAGTTGTCCATAGTGGCGACTCTTGAAGCGCGTGCGCGCGTTAGATGTCTGCGATCTAAGATTTTGCGAATATTTTTATCGTTATTTTTATTCAAAATTGTATCTTAATGATTATCACCAACAAATTTACGAATCAGTGAAAGTGTTATCGTTTCTTTAATAATCATTTTGTTACAACATACGTGTGTTAGAGTATTATTTCAAGAACTTATATGTAAGTGTTTTTATTTTATATTTTTGTATCAAAATCGATACGCTATCAATTAAAATTATGTACATCTAAGTATTTTAATTATTTATCATTACAGTTCACCATGGAATTAAACAGAAGAAAGTACTACAAAGGCTTCATTAAACGCGTTTGTGAAAAAAATGATAATATCAACGAACTTTCAGTAACAGTCTTGGGAAGCTCTTCATATCACAATCGAAATAAAGATCTTAGTGTTTTTGATCCAAACGTTGACAAAGATCATGAAAAGACGGTAAGTTCAGCTTAGTTATGATATTAAGTAAAATTGTATTGTTAATTGTTTTTGTAAAAGTTGGAATATAACTAGGGCATTGTATTTTAGGAAAAGGAAAACAACAATAATAACTCCCAAGAAAGTGTGGAAAACTGCCGTAATCCTCCTTATGAAGAAGTTGAAATGCAAGAGGTAATCCATGATGATCAAGCTATAATAGCGGGTATTGCTCTCGGTTTAGAAAACAGCACTGATATTATACAGCAATCTTTGGACGATGCTGATGTTAGTGAATTAGCTGAAATAATCAGTCCGGAGGAGAATAATGTCAGAGACATAGAAATACCAGATATGACAAAAGAAAGAAAATGTAAGCGATCTGTGGCTTTGTTGGATTTTATGAGTGACGACGAGGAATACAATTGGGATTCAACATCTTGGAAGGAGACAGACGAGTCTTCAAGCGACGAAGATTTATCAAACAAGAAAAAGAAGAAGAAAATAGTATGTATGGATGGAAAAGTAGGTCAAGCAGGGTTGAAGAAGAAAAGGGGAAATAAGAAAAATATTTGCAAAGATGCAAGATCCAAAGGCAAATGTTACATTAAAAAAGATGGATTTGTTGTACAAACAAAAGAATTACAACCTAATCCATGCATAGGAAAAAAATGTCCATGGAAATGTGAAAATATAGATGGAGAGAAAAGACAGAGAATTTTTCATTATTTTTATGAATTATCAAATCAGAGAAAAAAAGATTGGTTAGTCGCTATGTCATCTAAAGTAGAGATAAAAAGGAAAAGATCTAAAAATTCCAATTACAGGACCAATACATTTAATTATTTCATAAATGATGGAGAGGGTCGTCGTCAGGTTTGCTTAAAGTTTCTAATTGCCACTTTAGATGTTACGCAAAGGTATATTTACTATACCATATCAAATGCACATGAAGGGATATCAAAATCCGATGGTAGAGGAAAATGTATTCCAGCCAACAAAACTCCAAGTGAAGCAAAAGAAACAGCAAAAAACTTCATCATGAGCTTACCTGCTCTACCATCACACTATTCTCGCAAGGATAGTACAAGACTCTCTCATTGTAACAATAAATATTATTGACAACAATTCTTTTACTTGTTTAATAAAAAATATCATAATTAATGTTTTTATGTTTTCTTTTAAACCCAAGATTCACTTAGCATTACGACAAAAATTATTTTGTATCAACTACCTAGTTTTATAAAATCCTTTCAGGAGGAGGATGTAAAACAATTAATTAAGAATGTTATTGTTGCTTAAGTCACTGTTCCTGTTTCCGTTTATCTTTCAGCTTGTAGTTAAAACAAATAGCCTATTTCAATTATCTTTGGTCAATGTCAGATAAATCGTTATTCCTTCCACTAATTAATTACAGCGATGTCGCTTAAAACGTTTTTCCCTTCATTAATGTTTTATGCCGTTGGTGGTTGAATCATTTTTCCTGACTCCGGATAAAAGCCAAATTGTATTAAGCGACACATAATTTGGATGTTTTGAAGGTATTATTACTGAAAATTATGCCAAAATATGTGTTGATTTTTTTTAAACATGCTGTTCTTAGAACGTTTTTAAATAGGACTAATCGTTTTTTTATAATATTTTTTTTTCTAAAAAAAATAACTTTAAATTGCTCTCCTGTAAAGTTCACAAAATGTCGCTTAAAACAAATAGCCTTTCACCCCTCGATATTATAATGCAAAAAAGTGAAAAGATTTGTAATTCTGTTACTAAGAATAATAAACTTATGCGTGCGTATTCTCCTTTATTTGGCTCTACTGTAAATAGATTGGCCACAACATCAGGCACCAAAGACTGCTTATCGCCATCGCGGAAGGTAAGACCAAAGGCACAAATGGCAGAGGCCGTCCAAGACACGCTTATATGAACCAGCTGAAGAGGGACATGTACTGTGGCTAGGGTTGCCAGATATGTTAAAAAAAAAAACGGTCATTTTTTTTTAATTTTATTTATTAACAGAAATATAATGTACCTAGACCTACCTATCTTCTGTCCGGTTTATAGAGATTTTCTTGACTGGACAAGCATAACGAAAACCGGACTGTTCGGTCGAAAACCGTACATCTGGCAACCCTAACTGTGGCTCATACGTAGAGCTGAAGAGACTTGCTGAGAACAGGGAGGAATGGAGAAGAAAATCAAATTCGTTGCAGACCAATCCAATGGATTTTAACCCATTATATACTCTGTAAATGTCAATTTTGCATATCTGAGCTTATATTTTGGGCGTGAAGATATATGTGTAAATTTATTTATTTATCGTGTCGAAACCCAGAAAAAAAAAACCAATCAAACTGATCTCCAGTACTGTGCAAAAAGCACAGCAGGTGGAGATACATCAAAAATTTCCAGCAAATAATAAAAATGGAGACTTGATCAAATCCCTAATGGTGATGAACTCTTCTAGTAAAGAAATCAAATAATATATTTTTTTAAATTTTGTTTAGATATTTTTTTTTTAATAAACCATGCATTATTACATACTGCAGGGCTGCTCTTGACACAATCTTAATCTAGTCTTGAACTTAATCATAAGACGCGCGAAGAAACTATGGTAAAAAATACCATGAGATTGGTATGACCGTATTTTTGACTAATATAGTCACTTCGCGCGTCTTACAACAAAGATCAAGATCGTATTTAGATTTTGTCAAGAGAAGCCCTACATAGTAGGTAATACAATAATAGTCCTAAATTATTTATTCAAAACTAATCAACAAAATAAACATGTTCTTAAATAGTGGATTTCAAAAACTAATGCACATCTTAAAGCTCAAATATCAGGTCCCCGGAAGAAAGAACGTGAGCGAAGTTGTCATTACAGAATTTTACAACAAGTGAAAAACACAATTAGAGCAAAAAGTTTTCACCACCCGTGAAAATTTTTTGCTCTTCTGAAAATTTTCACCCGTTTTATCCCGTGGAGCACCCGGTAAAGAATTGGTCTCCCACTCTTCTGCGTAAGTTTTCGAGTGTCCTGTAAAAGGCAGGTGTTCGAAAAAATTAAGACATTTTACATCTTAAATTCAGCGATGAGGCTTGCCACCCATCCTGAATGTCTTAATTTTATATTGGCACGAAGAGGACAGTTTGCATGTTTCTTACATGCAGCTGATCTGCTGGCTACCCCACTTGTGGGATATGCCGTGATGGTATAGTAGTAGTAGTAGTAGTTTTCACCACTATCAATTCTTTTATGTTTTACCAAATGACTGTAATGTCCGAAAATTGGCATACAAATATAACACTCCAATTGTTATTCACCACTATGGATTTTTTTATGAGTTTTCAAATCATCAGATCGACTAAACTTTTTCATACAAATAATACATTTAAAAGGTTTCTCACCTCTGTGAATTCATTTATGAGATTTTAAATTACTAAAATGAGTATACTTTTTCATACAAATATTCCAAAAGGTTTTTCACCACTGTGAAGTTTTTTATGAGTTTTCAAACTACCAAAATGAGTAAACTTCTCCATACAAATATCACACTAAAAAGGTGTTTCACCACTGTGAATCTTTTTATGAGTTATCAAATGATCAGATCGATTAAACTTTTTCTTACAAATATTACACTCAAAAGGTTTTTTACCACTGTGAATCCTTTTATGTGTTTGTAAATTAGATGACTGACTAAACTTTTTCATACAAATATTACACTCAAAACACTTTTTACCACTGTGCATCCTTTTATGTCTTTGTAAATTAGATAACTGACTAAATTTTTTCATACAAATATTACACTCAAAAGGCTTTTCATCGCTGTGAATCCTTTTATGAGTCTTCAAACTACCAGATTTACTAAAAAATTTCTTACAAACATTACACTCAAAAGGTTTTTCACCACTGTGAATTCTTTTATGAATTTTCATTGTATCAGATCGAATAAACTGTTTCAAACAAATATTACACTCGAAAGGTTTTTCACCACTATGGATTCTTTTATGAGTTTTCAAATCACCAGATCGACTAAACTTTTTCATACAAATATTACACCCAAAAGGTTTTTCACCACTGTGAAGTTTTTTATGAGTTTTAAAACTAATTAAATGAGTAAACTTCTCCATACAAATATTACACTCAAAAGGTTTTTCACCACTGTGAATTCTTTTATGAATTTTCATTGTATCAGATCGACTAAACTGTTTCATACAAATATTACACTCGAAAGGTTTTTCACCACTATGGATTCTTTTATGAGTTTTCAAATCACCACATCGACTAAACTTTTTCGTACAAATATTACACTCAAAAGGTTTTTTACCACTGTGTATCATTTTATGGGTTTTCAAAGAACCAGATTGACTAAATTTTTTCATACAAATATGACACACGAAAGGTTTTTCACCACTGTGAATTCTTTTATGAATTTTTAACTTGCTAGGCTTTCTAAACGTTTTCATACAAATATTACACTCGAATGAACTTTAATTAATCGGCTTTCTAAACGTTTTCATACAAATATTACACTCGAATCAACTTTTATTAACTTCTATCTTTTTTATCGATCAGATCGACTAAACTGTTTCATACAAATATTACTACTCGAAAGGTTTTTCACCACTATGGATTCTTTTATGAGTTTTCAAATCACCAGATCGACTAAACTTTTTCATACAAATATTACACCCAAAAGGTTTTTCACCACTGTGAAGTTTTTTATGAGTTTTTAAACTACTAAAATGAGTAAACTTCTCAATACAAATATTACACTCAAAAGGTCTTTCACCACTGTGAATTCTTTTATGCCTTATCAAATGAGAAGATCGACTAAACTTTTTCGTACAAATATTACACTCAAAAGGTTTTTCACCACTGTGTATCATTTTATGGGTTTTCAAAGAACCAGATTGACTAAATTTTTTCATACAAATATTACACTCAAAAGGTTTTTTACCACTGTGAATCCTTTTATGTGTTTGTAAATTAGATGACTGACAAAACTTTTTCATACAAATATTACACTCAAAACACTTTTTACCACTGTGAATCCTTTTATGTGTTTGTAAATTAGATAACTGACTAAATTTTTTCATACAAATATTACACTCAAAAGGCTTTTCATCGCTGTGAATCCTTTTATGAGTTTTCAAACTACCAGATTTACTAAACTTTTTCTTACAAATATTGCACTCAAAAGGTTTTTCACCACTGTGAATTCTTTTATGAATTTTCATTGTATCAGATCGACTAAACTGTTTCATACAAATATTACACTCGAAAGGTTTTTCACCACTATGGATTCTTTTATGAGTTTTCAAATCACCAGATCGACTAAACTTTTTCATACAAATATTACACCCAAAAGGTTTTTCACCACTGTGAAGTTTTTTATGAGTTTTTAAACTAATTAAATGAGTAAACTTCTCCATACAAATATTACACTCAAAAGGTTTTTCACCACTGTGTATCATTTTATGGGTTTTCAAAGAACCAGATCGACTTAATTTTTTCATACAAATATCACACTCGAAAGGTTTTTCACCACTATGGATTCTTTTATGAGTTTTCAAATCACCAGATCGACTAAACTTTTTCATACAAATATTACACCCAAAAGGTTTTTCACCACTGTGAAGTTTTATATGAGTTTTTAAATTACTAAAATGAGTAAACTTCTCCATACAAATATTGCACTCAAAAGGTCTTTCACCACTGTGAATTCTTTTATGCGTTATCAAATAAGAAGATCGACTAAACTTTTTCGTACAAATATTACACTCAAAAGGTTTTTCACCACTGTGTATCATTTTATGGGTTTTCAAAGAACCAGATTGACTAAATTTTTTCATACAAATATCACACTCGAAAGGTTTTTCACCACTGTGAATTCTTTTATGAATTTTTAACTTGCTAGGCTTTCTAAACGTTTTCATACAAATATTACACTCGAATGAACTTTTATTAACTTCTATCTTTTTTATCGAACTCGTCCTTTTGACGTTGCAAGCATTTTCACGACTCGTTTCTTTTACATGAGTTTGATTACTTGGACCTGATGTACACTCTATAGGCGGGGAAGATGTACTGGCCACTGTTGCATTGTTGGCTCTCTCACATTCAACTTTTATATCAGGTTCATGTATATCAATATCACCATACGGAATTGCATATCTAACGTCACAGCTTTCTTCCTCAAGAGATTCACGTTTCACTTCGATATTCGCCAAAAAGGCTTCGATTTCGTCATCCTCAGTTACACATATTTGCATGTCACACAAGACGCACTTATCCTGTTGGCAGTCTACAATGCTATGTTCACTCACACTAGTATTAGTTCCCTCCATCATGTTCGAGGTAATAACTTATAAGTAATGATATTTTAGGAATATTTACTTAACTTATTACTGTGGGTCACAATTTGTTGTGATATAATAAAGGCCGATAAGTAATACACACGAACGCAGACACACCATAGAATGATAAAATAAATATACTAAAGTATAGAAGCCGAGCCTCTGCAGTGTGACCAGATTTTATTTTCAAAAACTACTAAATGGGGAAGTCAAAAACTACCAAAAACTACTAAATTCTTAAAATGGTATAGGAATTTGAAGTATTTCAAAAACTCCTCGGTTTTCTTAAACAATATTTTATCACAGTACCTTTTTTTACAACCTAACGGGTATTTGTACCGACTGTTGTTACTTTTCGGATAATTTGTTACTCGCTTAAATTTCTACCCCCCCGTCGCCGAATTTTAAAATGGTATAGGAATTTGAAGTATTTCAAAAACTCCTCGGTTTTATTCAACAATATTTTCTCACAGTACCTTTTTCTAAAATATACCCGGTATTTGTACCGACAATTATTTTCGAATTAGTAAATATAGGGTACTTTTCCCAAATACCCGATAATTTATCTACCAATTATCGACTAAATACAAAAACTACCAAAAAACTACTAAAAACTACCACAAACTACCAAAGAAATAAAAACTACTTAACAAATATTATTTGCAAATGCCTCAAAAACTACCAAAAAAAGTAAGAAACTACCAAACCTGGTCACACTGCCGAGCTGAGTACAAATAATTCGGATAGCCTAGTATTCACAGCAATTTTAAAATTTTCTATGTACTCTTAGGTCTGTAACGGTGGCGCATTAAGCTAAGTTCACATGCAACGCGCGATAACGCGCGTTACATGTGAACGTGTGTTCACATGACGAGCGCTAACGCGCGTTGTGAGAGTACATCATAATTCCATCCCCTTCCTTGTCCCCTTTTCCCCATTCCACTTTATGCATGTTCAATATTTATTTATTTATGTATTTCTTGAATATGGTATATTTTGTATGGGTATATTTATTATTATTATTATATTTATTTATTATTTTGTATTCTTCTATGGTTCTGGCATGTACTTTATAATTTTTCTTATTTCTTTTCAACATCAGGTTGGTTGGCAGAAATTGCCATTTGGCAATAAACCCGCCTTTTGTACAATGTAATTATTATTGTCACAATAAAGTTTATTTTATTTTATTTTTTTATTTTTATTTTACATCACAACTTATCAATTAGTAGGTCTATGTCAATATCTTCAGATTCAGTCATTTCACTGCAAAAACAATTTATAATAATAATAATAAAATATTATTATTATTTTATATAAATAATATTTTATGGTTTTTGTTATTTAAAGTTATGTTTAAATTTTATTGTTAACCTTAAATTGTGTTTAAAATGTAGAATATAATATTGTTTTCTTAAATAAATGAGATATGAATAATAATAATAATATGTCATGTTAGCTACAGGGGTTACTCCGATATATTGAATAAATAATTTACAAAAATCAGATTTACCAAATACCTACAAATAACTAATTGAAAACACTGATAAAAACAATAATATAATAAAAAATAATATGAAGTCTTTAAGATGATAGGTACATAGAAACTAAAATCTAAACCATAAATATATAATACGTACTGTATTAAGTAGTTACTAAAAAAATAATAATAATGAACTGTGAATAAATAATACATACATAGAAATAGATAGAAATGATGATGTGCAAGAAGAATAAATAAATATAAAAATACGTACTGTAAAAATATAATACATATTGTGTCGTCTAGTATCAATCGCCGCCAGATCCAGAAAGGTGAAATTTTCAAAAATTGATTTTTTTTCCCAATACTAGTTAAATTGGTAATTTTCTGTTAATAAAATAAAATAAAATGAGTACTATCCAAATATTCTATACCTGATATTAATTTGTTATTGGTTCAGGGAATATAAAACATTTTGTTCTAAAAAAAAATGGATGTAGCGTATATTGATACTGACTTATGGATTTGACTGTTTATGATACTCACTGTGATGGATGTGGCGGATATTGTTATTACAGTCACCACAATCTCTATGGTTTTACAGGATGTTCCAAAAAAAAAGATGCATATATAATTTTATTAAATGATCAAAATACAAGAAATAAAAAAAACAGAGTTAGATAAATTTATTAGATATTCAAAAAAAAGTGACACAAAAACTAAGATAATTTTATGATTTTTTTTTATTTTGCAATATACAAAATTATATAAAATTCTCATTTTCTTCCAATGGTACACATAGCATATCTTGATGTTCTTCAAAATTGTCATTGGTTTCTTCAATATTTTTGTAATATTTCAAAATATCCAAGGTTTCTCCAATCTTCACCATAATGTTTAGTCAGTAAATTAGTGACATCTTTAATTTTATTTAGGTTTACTTTATTACCTTTTCGTAATATTGCGGGAGTGATTTCTGCGCAAGTTTTTCCTTTTTTAGTTACGTATTTGAGTTGATTAAACTCGTGCCTATAATTTTCTTCTCCTTGCACAGTGACATTCTGTCGTCCCTTGTTAACTATAAAACGTTTCGACGGATTGAATTTGAAATGCCAATTTCCAGGGGGTTTGATAATTTGAGTGATTTCATTCTTCCAGTTGTAAACTTCGACATCTTCGCCTAGATGATAAACGGTCGCGTGTTTTTTGAATACATCAACGTAATCCATCGGATTACATATAATTGATATTTTTTTAATTTCTCGTTCATTCTGTGCAAATATTCTGTCCGGTGGTAAAAAACTGTGACCGACCATAGGAAAAACTATTTCAACTTTTTTCAGTTGAGGCGGCGAATGAGAAAATAACCATTTGGCGCACATACCTATAAGAGTGGTGTTTTTGTTCTGACCTCCGCAGCCGTCAGCAAAAAGTTTCAATTTCGTTATATTCTCTGGAATATCCAAAGAAGTTAATTTATGAAACACCGCGCTTGCGATTTCATTTGATGATTTTGGATGCTCATTTTCGCACCAGTAGTAGGTAAATACATTTTGAGTACACAAAGTTGACTTAGAAGTACCTACAACAATAGTGAAATTATACATGTTAAGTTGCCGGCTGAAATAAGCCGCTTGGTCTGGCAATTTTGGAAGGGCGCAATTTTTTTGGCAGTCGAAGGATAAAGATATGGTATCATCAGATTCTTCCTTCAGAAGATTATAAAAGGCCTTGGCTTTTAATTTATGTACATGTTTCTCCGTTTGAAACTGCTGTTTAGCCTGGGTAGTGGAAGCAGTTTCGATTTTTCTTGTTAATTCAGTGCAACGTGAACATGTATCTTTCTGAGGTGAACCGAAGCCAACATTGTATTTCGTATTAAATAAATGCCTAAAATAGGACTCTTTCACAAACAAGTCCAAGTGGACTTTCTCTTGATATAACATCCAAAGTTTTTTAATGTTTGTTTCTGGCGGTAAATATAATCTTACTGCCGATTTGGCTCTACAATAGTGTGGTTCTACTGCTTCCAAAGATTCGATAAAGTTTTGAACACTTGTTTGCTTTTCTCCGTAAAGTGTTATTTTACGGTTGCCACCGCGATTTTCTTTGGCAATACTGCCTCCATCTTTGAAAGATCTTTGAACAACTCCCGTAACTCTATCTTTCTTAATCGCTAATATACCTAGAAATGTCTTTTTGCACACTCTGATGTTTCTGTGAGGCTTTTGTATAGCTATGTAGTATTTGACGCTAATGTTTTTTGGTCCTCTACTTTGATTTACTAGCCTTGTTCTAACACATTTGTTAAAACGACAATGTTGTAGTATGAAGTTGTCTTGGTCTATTTTGTTACTCAACTTATAAAACCTGTGATGCATACGAGCAATGTCTTGCATTTTAAGTGTAGAGCAAGCAAACGTTGTATTTTTTTTGTGATTGCATTTGGGTGTAATTGGAAAGTGGTTCGAAGAATATCTGGAAAGGTATGAAAAATCATTTAATTAAAACCCATGTATTAGTAGAATTGTTTCCTATTGTTATTAATGTGTATCTGATGAGTGTGTATTACATATTTTTATTTGTGATTTTATTAGTGCAATTTTTATGTATTATTATATTACATTGTGTTTTTTTATGTTAAAAGAACATCGTTGCGTTGAATATGAAAATAAATACATAACTGGACTAAACAAATCAATTCTTTAAAAGCAAAATGAAGTTTCTCTACAAATAATTGTCAAATTCAGACCAAAAACGGAGCTTCCGGGTAGATAAAAACTAACATACACATTAATGCAGGATTGTAAAAACCATCTTGTGCTTTAAGATGATTGTAAAAACCCACCTTATCCCTAAATTTTAAAAACGAGTAAAAAATTTCTATAAATAATTTACGCAATTTTCTTTGTTAACAAATCATATTAATAATCCTATTTTTTAACACAAATAATTATAAAAAAAGATTCACTAGAATTCTTTTTAATCAAACATTCGCATATTTTCGACGTCAGTTAGTAAAAAAATACAAGTGGACATTTTTTTTCAAACAACCTGTATAGTAAAATACAATGAAACTTTACTCACAGTTGTCCTCGTTGTTTGATCACTTTCCAGTTCTTTTTATTCACACCTCGCTTCCTTGCATGTTCAGAAGCAACGGGTTCAATTTTTTTTGTTAGATCCGACATAATTTATTTAATAAATCACAAAAAAACAGCACGAAATTACCATACGTATATCTCAACCACCATTAAGTATCACAACTACGCCATGACAGTTGTTTGTCAAAATGCAACGTTCTGATTGGTCGATGCGGATTTGGCGGCGAATGATATTGAGTGATGTGAAATGTGGCGGTGTTTGAAACAAAATCCAATTTTATGACTCAAAATACTCAGGATGTAGAGGGGTGTGTACAAGAAGAGGTTGGTAGGTTCGTTAGTAATTAAAAAACGAAACCATAGATAACAAAATCTCACTTTTTGAAAAAATTGGATGTGGCGGCGATTGATACTAGACGACACATATAACTAGATACCAAAATACATACTTACGGGAAAAATAAATAAATAAACTAACAAAAAATATAATTATAAATGCGAAATATAAAACAACACACATGTTGGTAAATTTATAATTACGAAAATTAACAAAAATGCAAAAATAATATGCCGAATCGTGAAGAAATCGCGCGCTCATGTGAACAGCTAACGGACTTAACATTAGTTTCAAGACGCGCGCTAGCGCGCGTCTTGAGAATATTTCTCTAAGCGCTGCGTTAACGCGCGTCAACGCGCGATCATGTGAACGGTTGTATGGTAAATCTAAGGATCTCTAGACGCGCGATTCCAAATCGCGCGTTAAAATTTTGCCATGTGAACATAGCCTTATTCGTTTTGTTTATTCATGATTTGTTCATTGCCTTGTACCTACATTTTGAGAGATAACGCAAATTTATAAATCTGATAGAAAGGTTAAGAAGTGTATGATCGATAAAAAAATAATGAAATACTGCATCATAATACTGCATCATCATTACTACAATACTTTACAGAAATAGTTGGACATATTATTTTTTGTTCTCTAAAAAAATATTATTTTAAGTGTTGAAACTACATTATAAATCTTGAAAAGTGATACAATTTGAAGTACGTGCTACAATTATCATCTGGTACCATTATCTACACAAATCCTTTATTAAAAGGTACGCAAATCAATTAATTTATGTGATGATTGACAGTAGAGTTGGATCTCAGCCATTGTATATGTTTTATTCATTTCTACAATAATTTGCGTTACTGGAGGGTAAACATTATTTTTGAATTGCACAGCTGTTAATACATAATAAGCAATTCTCACGGTCATAACAGCTGAGACCGTGGTTCAACGGTATAACGCTGTCGCATTATTGTACTTGCTGGATTCGGCGGCGTGAGTTCGAATACCACACTACGCAAACTTTTTTTTCATACAAATTTTAATTACAATATGAATAACAATGAGCAGTTATCCAAGTACAAAACCAGAAATCAAAATAAATCTGATTCCCCAATTACCAATGCAGCAGCGACATCTATAGTTGTGGGCGAAAATGTGGATAGGAAAAAAGCAAAGAATGCATCTGTTGAAGCTGAGTCTAATCATTTAAATGAAAAAATGACTTCCGATTTGAAAAATTTCTTCAAAAACCTGTTAACCGAACAGCTTACAGCTACTCGCCAAGAGATGGCGCTCTCCCATGCTGAATTGAAAAAAATAATTGAATCTCAATCTAATGTGATAAACAACATAAAAGATCAAATGAGTGCCCTTGTGGAGGAAAATCTCGCGCTTAAAAATCGTGTCTGTGAATTAGAATCCAAAGTTGATTTGTTGAAGGTAACGGAAGAGGTAGAAGAACGTATTTTACGCTCTAAAAATGTAATAGTTCACAATATGCCTGAATATGTGGGAGAGAAGCGGACTGAAGCCTTGATGCACGATAGACGCGAAATTGCAGCATTATTGAGAAGGGTTGATGAAACTCTCGGAGAGGATGGGGTAAAATGTATCCGACTGGGTAGACACAGGAATGATGGACCAAGGCCTCTTAAGGTAATTCTGGATAGTCAAGAGCGTGCTATAAATATTGTAAGAAACAGACGACTTTTGGGTGGAGATGTGAGAGTTTATAGCGATTTAACGATTGCACAAAGGGACGATTTGAGGAGATTGAAGGAGGAACTGGTTAGAAGAAGATCTAATGGTGAGAGTGATTTGTATATAAAATACATAAGAAATAAACCTATAATTGCTACAAATAGACATACAAAAAACTGAATATTTTCTATCAAAACCCTAGAAGCATAAAAAATAAATTGTCGTCACTACCTACTGTCTTGTCAACGGCTGACTACCACATAATTGCTCTTACTGAAACGTGGTTAACATCTGATGTCGGTGATGGAGAGCTGAGACTGGGTGGATATACTATTTATAGACTGGATAGGGATCACAGAATGTCGGGAAGAACCAGAGGAGGAGGCGTTTTACTGGCTGTCAGATCGTGCATTGCCTCAAGAGAAATAAAGACGCAGCAAAATGGCATTGAGCATATTTTTGTAGTGCTCAAATTAAAAAATAAGCAACAAATTATTATTGGTTGCACATACATCCCCCCTGCTTCACCGAATGAGGTATATGAGCGACATTGTGCTGAGGTGGAGAGACTTTCTTCTGCTTTCCCTTCTGCGGAAGTGTTACTTCTTGGTGACTACAATCTGCCTGAGCTCTGTTGGAATGATGGTTTACCAGTGGTGCCACGACTAACTAGGAAGGCTGATACCATATCAGAATTGTGCTGTCTAATGAATATTCAACAAAGAAACAATTTTATCAACCATAATGGTGTTGTATTAGATTTAGTTTTGACAACCCTTCATGACGTTCGTGTTTCCCTCTCGGACGATCCCCTTTTTGCTATTGATCCTCACCATCCTCCTTTGGACATCCGACTATTAACTGATCCACCCCTCTCTCCTAATGCCAACACTGCTGACATTAATGTTAAGAATTTTTATAAAGCAGATTTTTCCTCAATTAATAATCATCTTTTGTCAATGAACTGGAATGATGTGTTTGTTCATGGGAATGTGGACGCTGATATTGACTCCTTTTACACGATTATTAATGATCTTATTGATCAATATGTACCAATTCATAAACAATTTAGATCCACTTATCCTGCATGGGTGAGTGCGGAGTTAAAGTCATTGATTTCTGAGAAGAAGTCTGCTCATATCCAATATAAGCTAACAAACTCTGTTTCAGATTATGTAAGGTTTTCAGATCTTCGTAAGAGATGTAAAAAATTGTCAACAACTCTATATGGTAATTATATATCTGAGACGGAGATGTCACTTACTAGTAACATAAATCTGAAGAACTTTTGGAGGCATGCTTCTTCTCTCACCCCTTCTTCCCGAGGAGATGTGGGAGCTTCTCTTCCTAATGAAATGTTTTATGGTGACAGAAGCGCAATAACTGATGAGACGAAGGCAGACCTATTGGCGAATTTCTTTGCTAGTGTGTATCGACAGTTTTCGTCTCCTGTTCATAACCTCAGTAATGAGGATACTCTTGGACGATGTGTAAACATCCCACAATTTCGTGTGGAGGAACAGGTGGTTTACAATATGCTTTCGTCTATTGACGTTTCAAAGGGTCCTGGCCCTGACGCTATCCCACCTATCTTCGCTCGGGCTTGTGCTTCTTCACTCACTTATCCTCTTACTCGGCTCTTTAATTTATCTCTTGATTTGGGGGTCTTTCCATCCATTTGGAAGTTTAGTTATTTGATCCCAATATTCAAGAAGGGTGATAGGAGCAGTGTTGAGAACTATCGTCCTATTTGCTTATTATCGACACTGGGTAAACTATTTGAGAGGATCGTTCTTCACTACATCGTTCCTCATGTTTCTCCCACTATCTCTCGTAAGCAGCACGGTTTTATTTCAAGCAGATCCACTGTTTCGAATTTGGTACTTTACAGCGATTTTTTGACTACGTCATTGGCCGGGGGAAGTCAGGTTGACAGCATATACACTGATTTCTCCAAGGCCTTTGACACGGTTAGTCACCCTGTGCTAGTTTATAAACTTGAAAGGTTGGGAATCTGTGGTAATCTTCTTCGTTGGGTCGAGAGTTACCTATCGGGAAGAACTCTTGCTGTAAGGGTGGGAGGTGTCGTATCTCGTGTTTTCGTTTCTATCAGCGGTGTCCCACAAGGGTCCCACCTTGGACCAATTCTTTTTAACATTTTTATTAACGATATTGTGAATGATCTGAATGGGGTCGAGGTTCTTCTATATGCTGATGATCTCAAAATGTATAGGGTCATAAAAAACATTGATGACTGCAAGGTACTACAAAATAACATAGACTTAATATCTGCTTGGTGTCATAAAAATGGTTTGATGTTGAACACTAACAAGTGCAATGTCATAAGATTTGCTAAAACTAGAAGTAGAGTCTTGTTTAATTACACCCTGGATGGAGTCGCTCTTGAGGCCGTTAGTGAGGTGCGTGATTTGGGTGTATTATTTGATGACGGTTTATCCTTCACCGGGCATATATCAAGTGTCGCGGACAGAGCTTTTCGGATGTTGGGCTTCATTATACGCATTTCCAGAGACTTCAAAAACACATATACCCTTAAGATTCTCTTCCAAGCCTATGTTAGAAGTCAGTTGGAATATGCATCATCAGTGTGGTCCCCTTATTATGGTGTGCATATACATACTATAGAGAGGGTTCAACGCAAATTCATGCGTTATATTAACTTTCGGTTAGGCATCCCATATGTTGACTTCTGTTATGAACATCTTTTGCTGGAGCTTCGAATGTCTAAATTGTTTGACAGGCGTGTCCTGTTGGACATGATTCTTTTATACAAAATTGTAAATTCATGTTTTGATTGCCCGGAGCTCCTTTCATTGCTCAATTTTCATGTCCCTGATCGTCCTACTAGACAGAAAATTTTATTTAAAGAATCAAATACTCGAACCAATTACCAGAGACATTCCGTCATTAATCGTCTGCACATGCTTGGAAATAGATTTATCGATGTATTGAATTTGGATTTGTTTTTTGAAGGTGATTATGTAATGAAAGATAAAATAATCAAATATTTTAATCAGACTTATTTTGAAATTGTAAATAGTCAATAAATGTATATTGTCCTGATCATTCTATGCTTCGTTTGTTTATTTAGTGTCGGTTTTATTTTTGCGTAAATTTTATTATATATGCGCTGTTTGATTTGTTTTACAAGTGTTGCTTTTGATTCATAAACTTTTTTGGATAAAACTAAATGAAATAAATTAGTGTGTATCGTCGCGTTAGTACCCATAATACAAGATTCATCTTAGTTTGGGACTAGCTCGATCTGTGTGAGTTAAAAAAAAAAAAAAAAAAAAAAAAAAAAAAAAAAAAAAAAAAAAAAAGATGTGATTAATTAATTTGAATAAGTAATATTTGAACATGTGTCAGGAATCATTTTATTGTGTTGATATAAACTTTTGGTTTTCTATTGTTGTGTATACTTGTATGGATTTGGAACACTATATTTTTGATCGAGTATGTATTGTAATTGTGGTCATTTTATTGTTTTTATATTTGTGTATGTATTTTTGTTTTGGTTTTTAATTCATTGATATTGTCAACTATAATGATTATGTAATAAAAGGCATATTGCCGTATATTCATGAATAAATAAATAAATAAATAAATAAATAAATAAATAAATAATGCTTTTAAATAAAATATGACTGAGGGGAACACAGGATAATAAATTATAAACTTAATATTATTGCTGACTGCTATACCCCTACAGCATGTCGAACAAGTGATAAGCATGCATATTGTCCTCTTCGTGCCAATAAAAAATAAGACATTCAGGATTCTTTCGTTTTTCCGTGGAGCACTTGGCAAAGAAGTGGTCTCCAACTCTTCCGTAAGTTTTCAAGTGTTCGAAAAAATAAAGACACATGATTTTTTAAATTCCAAGTATCTTAATTTTTTGTTGGCGTAGAAAGGATGGCTTGCATGTTTATTTCATGCGCCTGGTGTACTGGCTACCCACTTGTGGGATATACTGTGATGGTGTCGAATAGTACATTCAGAATAGGTGCAAATTGTAATATATAATATTATGTGAAGTTTTAAGACCATTTGCCTAATCCACGACACTCAATAACTTATGGAAAATAGTGGGAGACCAAGTATTTATTTCTATTTACTTATTTATTATTTACTGTACATCGATTTCAAGCAAATTTGTATTCTAATTTTCCTTCTTTATAAATTTGCGTTATCTCTCCATAGATTCGGGCGTCCGTCTGTAGAGGGTCCCGGCGTCGAAAATTTTAAAATTGCTGTGAATACTAGGCTATCCAAATAATTCATTCTATCGCCTAAAACCAAAAACGTTGCTTATTGTAAAAATAACCGATGGTTCCTCACTTTCATATTACATTAAAAAATATACGAATATCATTGCGAAAAAACTTATGATTTTATCTTAAGTTGCATATATTTTTGATTTTATTATCGGAAGATATTAATTTTTCATCAATTTATAACTATAAATTTGAATTTTATAAGTACCCTTCATTCTGCGCCCCATACAAATTTGACATTGTTCCCTACCACTTTGGTAGCTTTTTAAAGCAAAATGTAAAAATGTAATCATATTTCAACGAAAAAAAGTATCTTGTTTAATAAAATTACAGTTAATTTCGTTATTTTTCCATTTATTATACTTTTTATTACCACCAAAATAAAAAAAAACTAAAATATCTTCGTGTTCCCGCGCTATGCACAATTGTGCATAACGGCATTTTATATAAAATTCTTTTTCTATTTTGCATAAAACGACAATTTTTTTTATTTTAAGTATGCTGCCAACTTTTATTTCTTCATTTAAATACATAGAAATATCATTCAAGTGGAAAAAAGACCGCAAAAGCTTATTATATTAGAGGTAGTATAATTAAGACATTTCTTTTTGTATCAAAAAAGCTACATTTCTGGCAAGGTAAATGAATATATCGCTAAAATATTATATATAACACTTAGATAATATTGCCAACTTGTATTTTATTATAAAAAACACAAAGAAATTGTGCGAAGTTTCAAGTAAAAAACAAATTCACATTATAAATCCCTTGTTTTTCGTGATGCACATAAGGATTTTGTATGTAAAGGACAGTTCACATTGTGGATCGCGGTATAACAACGGTGATAGATATAAATACCACATCATGCATGTGCATAAATTTTAAACACTTTTTATTTGAAAAATAAGTTATTATATTAATAATTTATTATATTTTATTCATATTCTTATTTAATAATATAATATTTTTTTGTCATAGCTGCAATACATTATAATTATGTAACTCCATCTATATAATAAGTTACTATGTGATATACCATTGTGCTCTGAACTTGTGTCTAGTTTGAGAGATTTACAGGAGTCTAATATATAAAAATATTAATAAAAATAAGGCGACACTGACGCTTGTCTTACTTTTACTACTTAAATTTTAAATCCGAGCTATAAAAGTTCAATATTTTGAGTAATTTGCGCAAGGTTCCCATATGTACGTGACCCCGGATGGTTGTTCTATTCACCTGCCGTAAAAACAGCAAATTTATTCCTGTGTTAATATAAATATTCTCATAAAATCATTAATTTCTATTTACCTGTGCAGGTACATTGAAAACTTGAATCAAAATTTGGACCAGATGTGAAATTATCTCATTGCCGTGAGGTCGATAATTTAGTCATTATTTTTCATATAGGTTTACCCACCTATTTTGTTATATAAGAGTTTTTATGCCTGCGGAAGTCTTAGAAGGGTTTTATTTATTATTATTTGTTCACGGCTCGAGTCTTTTACATGTAGAAGATTTAATATATATACGGTAAGAATATGTATTGTGGATTAAGACACATCAAATTAAATTAAAAGTCAACAAAAAAGTAAAAAATAACAATGAAATTGTCTCAGCAATAATAATTATTGATATCAAGACAATTTACTGAGCATGTGAACTGGGCTTCATAAATCTTGTGCATAACGACGTGTCTATGGTTTATAAGCAACGTTTTTGGTTTTAGGCGCTATGGAAATCTATTGACAAAGCGACATCTCTGTGAGCAACCACACAGTTTTGATTTGCTTTCATTGTAGGCGGGAAATTTAAAATTTTATATTCTTTAGGTATTGAAGCTCTTTAGATGTGTGTTGTTGTCATCTTGTATCTTATCACACCATAATGGCGTCATGAAATGTCAAGAAACAAGAATAAATAAACAAAAATAAATAAATAAATCTATATATTAAAGGAATTTATAAATGTTTTATTCACATGAATCATAATTACGTCTAAGAAATGAACTATAAGGGCTTTTGCACACCTCCGCCGCGAAATAGCGAATGCGAAACCGCTGAGCGGAATCGTAGTAACGAAACCGCTTTCAGCTAGTACACTTGCGAGGAACGCGAACAGCGAAATCGTGATACCGAATAAACACTATTAGGTACGTACGCAGTAGTGTGAAATTAGTGGAACTAATTGCATATTCCATAGTAACTATCCGATATTGGCCGAATAGTAAATATTGAGCTATAATCTATCTATACCAGCACGGCTTTCCCACAAGTTTATTACATGTAGTTGGTCTACTGACTACCAGTGGGGTATTTTTTAGTGGATCTATCTATACCATCACGACATCTCCCACAAGTTTATTACATGCAGTTGGTCAACTGACTATCCCACTTTATCTATCTATACCATCACGGCTTTTCCACAAGTTTATTACATGCAGTTGGTGACTATGTTAAAATGTCATATACGCGATGTTTTACGAACGCCTGCTTTTGAGGAGATTTTATTTAAATCATGGGTGTCTAAACTTTGACCATACGAGGGCCACATTGCAAAAAAAAATATATGCTGGGCCGCACATAAATATTTTTTCAACAAATGGAATTAAAATTAACTTTATACCTATATGTAGTTCTATTAAAATGAAATAACTTATTTTTATTATATTTGAATTAGATATATATGTATAAAATTATAAATGAACATATGTATAAAAATGTATATTATATTATACATATAAACCTATGTAATATTAATGTGATGGAAGGATTTGCTTTTGTTGAACAAGTAAATTGATATTTTGTATGTTGCAAAAATGAAAAATATTGCAAACATTAATTTTTTTAGTAGAAATAAGCAAATTTAAATATTTTCATAATATGCGTTTGGGCCGCATCTCAAAGTGTTTTGGGACGCATGCGGCCCGTGGGTCGCACTTTAGACAAGCATGATTTAAATCTTCTATTGTCTTATACATTTCTTATTGCTTTCAGTATTTGAAATCCTCCTGGGAGTTTGTGAAGGCAAATCCTGGCCAGAAGTGCTCATTCAAAGTCGTACCAATGGGAAAAGGAGTGACCGTTAACATGAAAAAGATTAGTTGTAAAATAGATAATAATAATCACAATAGTTTAACAGAAGATGTAGAGTAATACTGAGGATGTAAAAACTAATAAGTAATAAATGTTCTAATGGATGATTGTTTAAAGTAATACAAACAAGTACAAAGCAATAATAAATGTATTGAATTTATTAGAGAACTCCTGTATAACATTCCCAACATCATGCTGGAAAGGGAAATAAAGGGTTAACAGAGAGAGTGTATTGTTATAAGGATATATTGTGTGAAATGATAATACAAAATAAAATTCATTTGATTATTAGAAAGTAGAATATTTATTACAGAATCATAATAATTATTTTATACCTACTCGACATTATAATCATATTTAATATAATTAATAGGTATTAGAAGTAATAGTTACAATAATAACAGTTTTAATAATCTATATAGAATGAAAATGTGAAGTTTATATGCAATTCGACATAACAAATCGACTTTTTTTGTATTATGTTCGTTGCCAACTTTTGTTTCTTCATTAAGATAAATAGAAATTTCATGCAAGTGGAAATAAGTTCGCAAAAACATTTTATAATAGCGGAAGTAAAATTCAGATATTTGTTTCTGTACCAAAAAATAATACATTTCTAGCAAGGTAAGTAAAAACTAAAAAAAATACATTTAACACTAAGATTAAATTAATTAATCATATTTATTTAAAAAAAAAAAAAAAAAACAAAGAAATTGCCCGAAGGTTTACTTAAGGCTTAAAATTCAGCATATTTCATTACGAACAATAAGATTTCGCATGTAAAGGACGGTTCACATTGTGGACTGCGCGTTTATTTATTTCGGTAATTTTATATTTTTTTGTCTAGAGGACGCGGGAGATGGAACAATGTGTACAGATGTATTTTACTTCATGAGAAATATTATTCCTTTAGCATTATCGGAGGGTAGTTGTGTCAATAAAATAATAAATAATAATAATATCTGGACAATTTATTTAGCGCCGTTTTGTGGTACAAACCACCGCAAGGGCGCATTTTCAGTTTTACTTACTGTTATAATCAAATTACAATATATTTTATAAATTTAAATACTGAACATGTGAACTGCGCTTACTAAATCTGATTCGTAACGTCGTGTCTATGGTTTATAAGCAATGATTTTGGGCCTTGCCGATTTACAGTGGTCTCGAACCTACCGATTTTTCGGTATTTATACCGAAATGGGCCGTGTCCTACCGATATACCGAAATGGTCTAGAAATCTACCGATATTTACTATTTGTCGATAGGGAAATATAATCGGTAGATAAGTATCGGGTATTCGGTAAAAGTACCGGATACTTATTGGATTCGAGCAAATATTCTTTAAGAAAACCGAGGAGTTTTTGAATTATTGCAAATTCCTATACCATTTTGAAAATCCGGCGACGGGGGGGTAGAAATTTTCTAAAAAAGGAAAGTACCCGATATTGACATCGTCGGTACAAATACCCCATATACCGATTTTGGGTACAAAATATACCATTTATACCGATTTTAGCGGATATTTCTACCGATATTGGACAATGTCGTTCGAGAACACTGCCGATATACCTCTGCTTCATTTTGCCACCAACTGTCCAGATGAGTGTTTTTGAATATTTTTTTTTTTACTTTTGTACTTAACCACAAATATGCAGCCAACTAGAGCACATCTGAATACAGATTAAAATCATATTACACTTCAACTATGTACTCAATTTAGAAATATTTTAATAAAATAAAATAAGTAAATCTTATCTATTCAACAAAATAATATTGTAGTCTAAATTTTGAACATAATGTCAAATAAAATTAACAATAATAGATAACATTAAATTTTAATAAATCTATATTCAAAATGTAGAACCTCAACAAAGCTACAAGGACAAAAACCTTCTAACTATCCTGGTAGATGTTAGTAGAACAGCCTTCTGCATGATATATTTGAGCCTATCATCTACTCCCAGTTTTCAAAGATTACATTTTTTTTTTTAAAAAGATAAATCTGGGTTTTTGTTATAAGCCCAAATACAACCTTATACACCTTTCACAGTAAGCTACTAAAAGCTCATGATGGACTCTTAGGTATTGAAACATTCACAGACAACACTATGGGCACGATGATTGTGGTTGGTTTTCTTCATATATCTTTGATTTCGTGAGCAAGATCAAGATATTTAATTATATTATCCTGCTCGATTTTGTTTAGATTTTTATCATGTAGCATAGTGATGTCTATGATATATGTTTTACGGGATCTGCGATCAACCAACACAATATTGTGGTTGATTAGCCGGAATAGTTCGATCAGTTTGGATTGGTAGATCCCAGTAGAGTTTAGTGTCATTGTTTTCTAAAACCGATATTGGACAATAATTATAGTACATATGGCAATAATGTTATTTAATTAATTTAAAGTTATAATGTAATATTTTTGCTAACTGATCACGTTTTTTTAAACACTTTGCAGTGGCGTAGCTAGGGGGGGGCAGGGGGGGACATATGTCCCCGGGCGCCGCTTTAGGGGGCGCCAAAATGAGTATTAAAACTATTTTTTTAATTTCATTTTGATGTTAACAAATGTATCCCAAATACGTTTGCAAGATTGAATTTTGGAGCTCCACAAATATCTTCATTACAAACCAGTTGGCAAACACGATTTTAGCGCCCCCATTGAACACTAAGGGGCGCCATTCTACTCAAAACCAAATAACACATCCACAATACAGGATTGCTGATGGCGTTTTTTTTTTAACAAAGGGTTCAAATATTATTCTTCATAACTGAAAGTGGCATCTGGTTTTAACAATTATACAAGTTGGATAATTTCGAGTTTAATATAGGTGAGTGCAAAGAAAATAGTATAATACTTCACATTGGTTGAAAAGAGATAAATTTGTCATTAGATAGAAATGTAGCAAGTAAGATGTTGTTTTAAATAATATTTGAAATCTAGCAAATTTTTCGGTAATTATATTTTATTGTACTTGCAAGAAATAACAACATTGGAAATTTTTTCATTACTCATCACATCATCGCTGTTTTTGGATTATCATGTAAAAATTGTTAATTTTTTTAACAACTTTCGCATACATTTCTGAAATAGTTTTTACTCAACATTTTTAACATTTCATTAATTTAACCCCTAAAAAGACTATGTCCATTCCAGTCATGTTTTATAAGTATATTTTAATTTTTTATATAAATTGCCATCCACACTTCTCAGCATTATACAACCAGATAATAAGTCTCCATATGATCAGTCATGATTATACAAAAACTTAACAGTATAATGCCGGAAAAAAATCATCTATCCAGATATATACAGGATATCAAAGGATTAGGCTCAAAACATGGGCTCAAAATACCAGCGTTGTGCCTGAAATATCTGTGTTCAAAAATTTTCTTGCAATATTACAAGTATTTATTTTAATAGATTTTTGAATTTTAATATATAAATTTACCGGTGAATCTAATTTTTGCAATTTATTTATCAAAGTTTTCGGAGCTACCCCTGTAGCTGACAAAACTAATGGTAGGTATAATGTAAACGGACCTACATAGAATGCCAATTTTTTTTATTTCTCCTGCTAGTTCTGTATTTTTTCTGCGACAGTTCTGAATATTATGCTTATTTGGGACAGCGATGTCTATTAGATACGTAATTTTAATTTGTTTATCATGTAATTCTAAATCAGGTCTATTATGATGTATTTGTCTATATTTTATTTTTGTTTTATCATAATAGATCCTATAATTTTGATTTTATAAAACCATTTCCGGGTTGTATTTAAAGTATGGTATTATATTTCGCGAGTTTATTTAATTATGTTTAATTGCTAAATTTTGATGTATTATTTTTGCGACATGATTATGTCTATTAATATATTCAGTTTGAGCGAGAGTAAAACAACCCGAAACTATGTGTTGTATTGTTTCCGATTTGGCCAGACATTTCCTACATGAATCGTTAGTTGTATTTTGATTTTTTATAATGTATTTTTGGTATTTTTTTTGTATTTATTACTTGTTCTTGAACAGCCAGTATAAAACCCTCGGTTATCCCATACACTTCCCCACAGGTAAACCATCTGTTTGACGCATATTTGTCACTTGTTTGTTATGAATCTTCAATTTTTTTTAATATTAATGTCCATGTTAGAGTTGATTGTTATAATTATTATTGAAATTAGTTATATGTGTATGTTGTATTGATTTGAGATCTATCATGTAAAAGGTTTTCGCCGTTTATTGTTTTAATAATAATAAAAAAAAAACATGAGATTGGTTGAGATCATTGAGGTGTCAGGCATGAAGTTCTTTCCTACTTTAAGATTCTAACAAAATATTTTAATAGTTTATTCGCGTACCTACTGTTTCGACATTTAAATTTAATGATGTATGATTTTTGTCGGCCTGTATTATAATTTTATGTATTATAAAATTATTTTGTTTATTTTTGAAAAATGTTTTAAGAGATTCAATTTGATCATTATGTAAAGAGGATATGTTAAAAATTCCTCTTCCTCCTATACTTCTAGGCAGAGTCAACCTTTGTTCCGCGGAATTTGGATGGTGATATCTTTTTTTTGTTAATTTTGTTCTCATTCTTCTTCTTCTTCAAGTGCCTTGTCGGGTCCCCCCAACGTTGGCGATCACCTCGGCGAACTTGTCCCTGTCCTGCGCTGCTCGGAACAGCTCTTCCACACTTCGGATGCCGGTCCACTCCCTTATGTTTCGCAGCCAGGACATCTGTCTCCTACCGGGACCTCGGCGTCCCTCAATTTTCCCCTTCAATATCAGTTGGAGAAGGTGGTATTTTTCTCCACGCAGAACATGACCCAGATGTGAAACCTTCCGAACCTTGATGATTGATAACAGCTCCCTGTCAACTCTAGCTCGCCTCAGGACTTCGGTATTGGTAACCATGTCGGTCCAGGGAATTCTGAGCATACGGCGATGAAGCCACATTTCAAAGGCTTTCAGTCTGTTCATTGTATTGACTTTTAAGGTCCATGTTTCACATCCATACAATAAAACAGACCATACATAGCACTTAATCATTCTTTGGCGGAGCTTCAGATTTATGCTGTCATTGCAGAAGAGTGGTTTCATTTTGTTAAATGCAGCTCTTGCTGCCTTAATTCTGCATTTTATCTCTACATTAGGGTCAAGAGATTGCGTTAGTATGCTGCCGAGGTATTTAAATTTCTCCACCCTTTCAACGCTACGGCCGTTCAAATGCAATACTGACCCACTGTAATCAAGCCGTCCGAAGGTCATCCATTTAATCTTAATTAATCTTTCAAATTTATTGAAATCAGTTTTTGACCATTTTATAGTGCCAAATGAGTATATTAATTAACGGAATAGCCTACGCGTTTATTGTTTTTTTTTCTGTATTTTTCGCTGATAGATCGCATTTAAATATTTTATTTAATCTATCTCTAAAATCATTTGTTAATTTTTTTTTGATTTCAGTGTGATATAGATTTTTGGATTGCGGAAAATCTAAGTATTTGTATATTTCATTATTTTTAAGATTATTTATTTGATAATTTGAAGCTATATCCTGACATTCTAAAATTTTACCTTTTCCAATATGTAAAGTTTAATATGTATCTAGCTTAATTGTTTACAATCGTATAGAAAATTATGTAGTGTTGTGGAATACTCTAGAAATTATTTTTAGAGAAATTTCTCGAAGTGGAGAATTTTGGAGAATTATGGTGTATTTTGAGGCAAAATGTTTTTTATTGTTCATTTTTACTATAAGGATATGGTAATGTGTAAAAAGAATATACTTAAAAGACTAGTTTTTAAAAGAATATAGCATAGGAAAATTGATGATTTTCAATTTTAAGTAGAGTTCATTGATCACTTATTAGTTACTAGTTTTTGTAACCCGGCATCGCTCGGGTTAAAATAAACAGATAACCGACAAACACATGAATTATTGAAAAAAATACTGTAAACATTAACGTAAATAAAAGTAGTAAAAAACCTTTTCCCAAGGAAAAAACTTGAAGTTTGAAACGCCACATGCCCATTTAAAAAAATGGTACCTAGGTACCTTCATAGATAAAGTATTAAAAACCTCTGATTTGGGCCCAAATCAGCCCGATGAAGTTTTAGACCGATCAGGTTTTCAAGTATTGGGCGAAAGGTTATAATATTAAAGGTTATATATATATATATATATAGTAGACAAATTTCTTTTGAGAATTTTCTCTACTCACATCACTTTTAGTCTGTATTCTATTTCATTAAAATACCAGATAGATGCTTCGAAAATGAACCATATAAATCGTAACATTTAAAAATTTTCTTGAGGGCTCTGAGAAGGGGCGCCGACTTTGTGCCATGTCCCCGGGCGCAGATGACCCTAGCTACGCCACTGACACTTTGTACCAGAAACAAGAGAACATCCAGACAAATATGTCATAATATTGTATATTGATTGTATTTAATTTGAATGTATACCTTTTATGTAATTGTTTTTGTAATCAATGTACAGTAAAGAATGAATAAATAAATAAAATGTCTCAACCTCCTGATAACATGCTCTGTATTAGCCGTTGTACCTTTTTAATTTCATTATGAATAATAATTTTTCGTAATTATTATTTGATCTTGAAGAGCACAAACCAGTCATTCTGTTTCGCCAAAAAGATCTCCACATTTCAACCAACGGATCGAATCCACAATATCTACATTTTGAGATGTTAACATGTAAAGGGACTTAGATTTCCTTATATCGTTTCTGGTGATGCATGAATTCTATCATCATAACTCAATATCGGTAATGATATACTATATAAAATATATTATTATTAAAATGACACCATATTCTACTGGAACCATTTCATCTTTCAGAAAATAACTATTTGTGAAAAAAGTATATTAACAACTCTAATACATTTAGAGTTGTTAATATACCAACCCACCGCAAATGTAATACAAACCCACCACCACGAATGAATAATTCGAAAATGGCGTCATTACGATGATATTTGAGTTACAAAAACACTCCAAAGCGTTCACGATTATCAGGTGTGACATTCATTCTCACAGCAATTTCATGACCACTTCAAGATCGCTGGACGTCGAGAGTTATATGCACCATGAACGACAGCCTGTGAATCCTTTTATGTACCTTCAATACAATAAGGTTTAAAAAACTTACAAAGAATTATAACATTCAATATAATTTCACCACTATCAATTAATTTATGGATTTTTAATTTAAAAGAATCTCTAAATAATTTCATACAAATATCACACTCAAAAGGTTTTTCACCAGTATTCCAAACAACAATACTTATAATCTATATTGCAAAAAAAATAAGATTCTGAAAAAAGCATGACAAAATTATAACTACTACTACTACACTATCACGGCATATCCTACAAGTGGGGTAGCCAGCAGATCAACTGTACATAATAAATATGCAAGCTGTCCTCTCCGTGCCATTACAGATTCAAGTCATTCAGGATTGGTGGCAAACCTCATCGATGAATTTAAGATGTAAAGTATTTAAATTTTTTCGAACACCTGCCTTTTACAGAACACTTGAAAGCTTACAGAGCAGAGTGGGAGACCAAATTCTTTATCGGATGCTCCACGGGATTATCGCAGAACCACGCAACTTCCAACTAACCCGTAACAATTAGCTCGATTAAAGATTTTAATACAAAAAATTACTTATATTAAAAAGGTTATTAACACTGAATTCAATCATATCATATCAAATAGCTGGACTATGTATACTTTTAAATACAAATAGCTGGACTATGTATACTTTTACGTACAAATAGCTGGACTATGTATACTTTTACGCACAAATAGCTGGACTATGTATACTTTTACATACAAATAGCTGGACTATGTATACTTTTACATACAAATAGCTGAACTATGTAGAATTTTACATACAAATAGCTGGACTATGTATAATTTTACATACAAACAGCTGGACTATGTATACTTTTACGTACAAATGTTTCATTGGGAAACTTTTCGTCACCGTGAATTATTTAATGTCTTATTAAACAACAAAAATATTATTATACACAAAGATATCAGGTCTCTCTATCTATATCCTCATGCCGTGTCCCAAGCGGGGTAGACGGAGAGAATGGAACGCTATATAGACCTATCTTTACATACTTCTATATTTTCCTCTACTTTCACCACTGTGTATTCTTTGATGAGTTTTCAAATAAGAACATGAAGTTAACTTTTACATACAAATATTTCACTCAAAAGGTCATTCACCACTGTGAATTCTTTTATGAGTTTTCATTGCAGAAGACGTAATAAACTTTTTCATACAAATGTTACACTCAAAAGGTTTTTGACCACTGTGAATTCTTTTATGAGTAATCAAATAAGAAGAAGTATTAAACTTTTTCATACAAATATTACACTCGAATGGTTTTTCACCACTGTGAATTATTTTATGGGTTTTCAAAGAACCAGATTGACTAAATTTTTTCATACAAATATCACACTTGAAAGGTTTTTCACCACTGTGAATTATTTTATGAGAATCCAGGCTGTCAGTTCGACTAAATTTTTTTTTGCAAATATTACACTCGAAAGGTTTTTCACCACTGTGTATCATTTTATGGGTTTTCAAATAACCAGATTGACTAAATTTTTTCATACAAATATTACACTCAAAAGGTTTTTCACCACTGTGTATTCTTTTATGAATATTCAAATCACCAGATCGACTAAACTTTTTCATACAAATATTACACCCAAAAGGTTTTTCACCACTGTGAAGTTTTTTATGAGTTTTTAAACTAATTAAATGAGTAAACTTCTCCATACAAATATTACACTCGAAAGGTTTTTCACCACTGTGTATCATTTTATGGGTTTTCAAAGAACCAGATTGACTAAATTTTTTCATACAAATATCACACTCGAAAGGTTTTTCACCACTGTGTATCATTTTATGGGTTTTCAAATAACCAGATTGACTAAATTTTTTCATACAAATATTACACTCAAAAGGTTTTTCACCACTGTGTATTCTTTTATGAATATTCAAATCACCAGATCGACTAAACTTTTTCATACAAATATTACACCCAAAAGGTTTTTCACCACTGTGAAGTTTTTTATGAGTTTTTAAACTAATTAAATGAGTAAACTTCTCCATACAAATATTACACTCGAAAGGTTTTTCACCACTGTGTATCATTTTATGGGTTTTCAAAGAACCAGATTGACTAAATTTTTTCATACAAATATCACACTCGAAAGGTTTTTCACCACTGTGAATTCTTTTATGAATTTTTAACTTGCTAGGCTTTCTAAACGTTTTCATACAAATATTACACTCGAATGAACTTTTATTAACTTCTATCTTTTTTATCGAACTCGTCCTTTTGACGTTGCAAGCATTTTCACGACTCGTTTCTTTTACATGAGTTTGATTATTTTGGGCGGATAATTAATAACGAAATAGTAGATATTTTAAATGTTTTAATTGATAAAGAAAAATATAATGGTAGCAGATCACTCCAACCGTGTTCAGTACTTTATTTCTAACAACCATAGAAAAGACAGAATACACATATAACAAAAGCAGAGACAAATTGACAAAGAGAGTATGACACAATTTTGATTGCCATATATTTAACACCCTCCCTCAATCAAAATTCTCATTTAAGTTTTCATAACAAAAACAAAAAACTTATATTTTAACATCACTCAAGAAAACATTTCCTGAGTCTCTGAAAGACTACAGTATTCAATGGCTTAGTCAACATATCAGCAATCTGATTGTTACTACACACATAGATTATTTTAACAACACCTTCGTGTACCTTCTCTTTTACAAAATGAAACTTTATATCTAAGTGTTTCATGCGCTTAAGCTGCTCATGAGTATTACAAGCCCTTATAGCGGATTGATTATCTTCATATATATTTATGACAGGTACATTTATACACAATTCTTCAAACAAATTTTTTGAACCAACAATCTTTCATCAGATGGCCTCCTTTTTTACAGTAAAAGCATTGCCTTTTTTTGCTCGTATTATTATATTTTTCACTGTAAAAATCTTTTTTTGTCTTGACTTTAGTTACTAAGGCGACATCTTGTTTTTCTTCACTCAATCTTTCCTCTTCAATCAAGAGTCTTGCCAACAAATTGTTAATTGTTTGTTGATCACTGGATACAGATTCCCACGCTGAGCAAAAATGCTTATATTGAGAGGGTAAAGACATTATTATTTTAGTCATGACCATTTTATCAGATATTTCCTCTCCAAGTTGTTTAATCTGGTTTACAAGATTTTGTATTTTTGTAACAAAACTATTTACACTTTCTTCATATTTTATTCCAAAAAATTGTTGCTGCAAAAGATGTAGACTAACATTAGATTTTCTTTCATACACGCTTTCCAATTTTTCCCACATTTCAGCTGCTGATGAACAATTTAAAATATGCACTACGGTTCCCTCTTCCATTCTTGTAACAATTATCTCTTGGGCACGTGCATCTTCTTTCAGCCATTTTTCTACGGCTTTTTCATCAGCTTGTGGTCTCTTTTCGGTATTCTTCACGATAGGGAGCAATCCTTTCGCATTTAATATTATTTTTATTTGAAACTTCCACATTGTCCAGTTGTTTTCATTTAATTTCAAACTATTATTACCTTGTGACTCCATTATTAACCTGAACACGTTTTTTTTGAAAATTGTTTATTTATTCACTTTTTTTCTTTTTCACTGACTCTACTATATCTTGATGATTGTACTGGGCCCATAACCTTTTGGGCGGATAATTAATAACGAAATAGTAGATATTTTAAATGTTTTAATTGATAAAGAAAAATATAATGGTAGCAGATCACTCCAACCGTGTTCAGTACTTTATTTCTAACAACCATAGAAAAGACAGAATACACATATAACAAAAGCAGAGACAAATTGACAAAGAGAGTTAAGACACAATTTTGATTGCCATATATTTAACAGATTACTTGGACCTGATGTACACTCTATAGGCGGGGAAGATGTATTGGCCACTGTTGCATTGTTGGCTCTCTCACAATCAACTTTTATATCAGGTTCATGTATATCAATATCACCATACGGAACAGCATATCCAATGTCACAGCTTTCTTCCTCAACAGGTTCACGTTTCACTTCGATATTCGCCAAAAAGGCTGCAATTTCATTATCCTCAGTTACAGATATTTGCATGTCACACAAGACGCACTTATCCTGTTGGCAGTCTACAATGCTATGTTCACTCTCACTAGTATTAGTTCCCTCCATCATGTTCGAGGTAATAACTTAAAGTAATGATATTTTAGAAATATCTATTAGCTAACTGTGGGTCACAATTTATTGTGATATACCTAATATAAAGGCCGATAAGTAATACACACGCGCGCATACACAAATCCCATAGAATAATAAAATATTAGAGAGTGGCTCCGTAGCCGGCACCGGCTACCAACTTCGTAACCGGCAAAATGCACTGTTTCCGGTTGAGAAATTTGACAGGTCTGATTTGACAATCAATTGTCATTTTTGTTAAAGCGCCTTTCCGGTTTCTCAAATTCAAATCAAGCATGATGCCAGCAGCCATTTTTAAAAGTGACAAAACGCGACTATATTTCTAGATTTATTGAAT
Organism: Athripsodes cinereus; assembly: GCA_947579605.1. Classification (NCBI taxonomy): domain Eukaryota; kingdom Metazoa; phylum Arthropoda; class Insecta; order Trichoptera; family Leptoceridae; genus Athripsodes; species Athripsodes cinereus. The sequence goes on along the minus strand of OX388325.1, from coordinate 12,364,313 downwards.
TAGAATGTGAAAAAATTATTGCTTACAGTTACATCTTTGTGTTGCTATCAGGTTGAACATAAAATGTGGGGTACAACTGCTAGTACACCCATAATAAGAAATACTGAGCAATAATGCATGGCATCTTTATGCAGAAATTTTGGGTATTTAAAATTGCATAAGAATAATAGTCTACGATTGGGGTTATTTCAGAGAAATTGTAAAAAAAATAGATTCATATATAGTTCGTCGGTAGCCTGGGGGTAGAGTCTCGGCCTCGTGAAAAAGTGGTTCGATTCCAGGTGCCGGCAAACTCCCCTTTCACGACACAAGCTTTTAGTAGCTTACTGAGAAAGGTGTATTTGGGTTTATAACAAAACCCAAATGCATCTTCTTAATATATATATGTATACATAAACGGTGGATTACCCGTTTCGGAGCTACTATAAGGGTAGAAATCATAGATTTATTATTATTATTTGGATGATTTGTAAAGCACCGTTTTGTGAAAAAAAATCCACCTCAAGGGCGCTCTTTGCTAATTAAGTTGTGCTTGGATTATTCCGTGTGTAATCACGAAGTACACCTCGGGGAAATCAATATGAAGAACACGGTTCTCCAACACGGTTCTGACATACTCCCCTTCATGACACAAGTTTTTCTAACTTACTGTGAAGTGTACTGAGACGTATTTGGGTTTATTTCTATAAGCCTAGATTATTATTTTTTATAGAAGGCACACACTGAAATGTATAGGTACCTAGGTATAATATATACATATGTATTTATAATAATCTTCCACAGCGCTGACAAAGAGAAGCTCCATGCATGTCTCATCAATCGTAGTCCTAGGACGTAGAAATAAAAATAGCTGTACTTAATATTGTGTATTTGTTACGTAATATTAGAAGTAAAAATGCTGTGGAGATGAGAGGAGGATGGTTGGTAAAACGTTGCGTGATAAGATTGAGGAATGAGGATATTAGAAGAACGAGTGGATGCAAAGGAGTGTTGTGGATAGAATGCGTGTAAATAAATTGAGATGGTTTGGTCATGTGGAATGAATGGAAGGGTAAAGAATGACAAAGAGGATATCGTCGTTGCATATTAAAAATGCTGTTTGGACTTTTTATTGGCATGTGATATTGTTCTTTAAGTATTGAGTTTTAATATTATAAAATTAGAATCACTTTATAAAATGATAATGATGTCATTATAAGCAGTTTATTCTAGAAATGTCAAAACATTTGTGAATTCACATATCCCTTTTTGAATGCAACGACGATAAACTTGTCTGAAAGGAGGAGTGTGAGGAAGCGCAGGCGTCCGAGAACTACATAGCTTGAACATGTAGATCAATTTCTCAAGGATGGCTGTGTTTTGAGTATGAAATCGACGTGCGTGCAGATTGGCTTAGGCTGGTTCAGAGTGATCACTTTTTGCCTAGGACAACATTCACCAATTTCTGTCAAATGTGCTAATGTTTTGAAAGTTGTATATATACTATGTGTGTGTTAATATTTCACATGTACCTTAGTAATTTTGTATTTATCATCTGTTAAAATTATCTGCAATCTTTTTGGCCTCTATCCTTGTCTTGTGTTGAGAAACGTTCTCTTGAACTATGTGTCTCATTCACCAGATAGCACTCGGATCATTCCTTATCCACATTATTTTGGTTCTTGTACCATGGATTATTTACAAATTTTTGATTATGTCCAAATTTCTTTGCACTAATCCTGGATTTTACAAGCACGGAGCTAGTGTGTATACACTCGTAATACATGCTTGTAAAATCCAGGCTTCGTGCAAAGAAATTTGGACATAATCAAATATTTATAAAATAAATAAAGTTTGTGAGAAGGGTGAAGTTAAGAAAGGTGTATGTTTGAGGAGATGGATAACTTAGTGGAAGGTCATTTTGTCAGAAGACTTTTATAAAATAATGTTAGCTTATGGATATTATTTTGTCTTTCAATAATCAAAGTTTCCGTCAGGTTTAACAAGTACTGTATGCCAAACACTAGTCCTGAAATATAAAAATAATAGCTAACTACAGACCATTTTTTTATTTTCTTTCCCTTCACTTAAAAGCCACAAATATAGCATACATAGAGGTGAGTTACTTATTATTATCGAGACCTTTCAACAAGACTATTCAGTTAAATTCTGAAGAAACAGAGTGGATGGCATAAATATTATAATATGGTTAGGGGTTTCATTTGCTTCATTCTACCTCTCTGTCGTGGATTAATACTGGCAACTGGATATAAGTTGTCATAATATTTACAGCCTATATCTGTATAGTTGTGGAAGAGGTTTGATCTGTATGTATGCATGAAAAACAAATATTCAGAGAAAAATCCTTTATCGTTGTCCTAATCGACAACTCTGAGTTGTACTAGTCTGCAATTAATCTCTAGAATAGAGTTATTATTAACGTGATGACAAATTATAAGAAATTTCCAGAGTAATTTGTGAATTTTATTTAATCCATTATTTTTTTAAATAATACATAAAGCGATTGTTCATTATTTTCCGGGGGGGAAGGGGCTCTGCCCTCCTGCGAGACAACTAACATGAGCTATGCCCCGGATGTGGTGAGGTTCTTTCTAACGATGATGAAGTGTTATTTTAGTTTATTCCCCCTTAGATATATTTTATACATCATAACAATTACAATAATATTAGGTACTAAACTTAGTTAAAAAAAATTCAATGCCAAATTTCTTCCAGGTAACTATCAAAGAACCATGTAAGGGTGCTTTAAGATCTCTTATCACAGAATATACTCACATATTGCCCTATACTGAAGTTACCTAAATATTACATTGTAGAACTCCATAATTATGTAAATAATGCTGGCAGGGGCAAAACATAAAAAATTAAGACAAGGTGTGGAGCTCAGCTCAGTAAACAATCATCCAGGATATGTGGGTCATGCTCAGAATACGTTGAACTTACATCACTTCAGACACTAGGAAATTATGCAGACCTACCCAAATACAACGCGGAGATCGAGAAGCAATAAGGGACTTTGGGAGGTTAGCGTGCTCTACTGAGCAAGGTACACATATACTCTCTTTACCGGGATCAGGTATATGGAAGAAGACTGCTTAGCCCTTTAATTATAATCTCTGCCAAACTGTAGAAGAAGACGACACTCCGTTCCAAAAAGGCTTCAAGTTGACAGCAACAAAATGTAATCTTTGAGTCTTTGACAGCAGCACAAAACTTTTTTTTTTATTATTGACGATCTAGTCTACTGTTTCTAGCTAGCACTATGCAAGGTTACCATATGGTAAAAATCTATGCCCAGCTATTTCAATTTATTTTCAAGGCAAAATTAAAATATCAATATTAAATTTTAGAAGAGTATAATTATCAAAAAGCTGATCGTATTAATTATAAAGGAATATCCACCTAGTACTAAAATGTGCTAGGATAAAAAGTTATAGGTACCTGAAATAAAACCAATTGTTATAATAAATCTTTTTAATCGATCCTATTGTCAGGATGCAAACATCTGACATATGAAAATAGAGGTTAAATGTCAAAAAAGATTTAAATTCCCCGCCTAAATTTTGTAAACCAGAGAATATTTAGTTCAAGTTGTCCATACTGTGAGCAAGTAAGGGACACCAACCTAAAAATGCCAAATTCAACTGTCGACACAGACGCTTCCTTCTTCTTTCGGTTCAGCCATTGTGCTAACAACACGTTTGGTCCGTGTTCTCTGATAATTAATATTCTGAAAAGTTAGACTCCTAGTGTAAAATGGCTGGTAAGGAAGCCATAAGTGTCTAATTGAGTGCCCTGATCCAGACCTCCTTGAGGACAACCATCTCTGACCTCTTGAACACTTACAGTAATACGAGAAGTGCTTAGGGCGTGGTCAAGTTCATTGATAACCATCGGCAAGGTTTGTCCACCATGCTGACTGCTGGAAGTTGGGTAAATACGTAACTTGCCTCATATAAACCCCCAGTTCTCCTGTTGCTGAGACTAAGAGGAGGCCTCTTTAAATAATTGTCCAATCTACACTATCGAACATATGGACCTCAGCGCATAACCCTTTGGGAACCCTTTACCAGGCCTTCGCCTGGAGTCCAGGAACTTCATCGTTATACTGCATTACCTTTTGTTACTTAACCTATCTCGTTCTTATTGAAAACCTACATAGGGGTGCTTTCTCTCAGACGCCAATCAACTTTGTATTGTAATAGTAGTAAATTGCCATTGTATTGATTGTACATAATTTAGTAATCACAGTTTAAAATAGACCTGTACATAACCGCATATTTCTGTTCTTTATTTGTTCCCTCCAAACTCTTCACAGCGCACAGGGCAAGCAACAACACAAAAGGGGCACCGAACAACCACACCCTGTAGATTAAGAGTCACTCAGCCGGCACCGTAAAGAATCACACTTGAGATAACGGAAACTAACCGTTGTTTATGTATATGAGTGTGACACTGGCTCCCAAGTGTGTTGCGTGTTTGTGTTGTGCAGTGTGGATTGTTGAAGAGGTTTTATTATTGATGTAAATCTGTTTGTTTCAAAGGTTGTTTACGTGCAAACGAAGTACGTAACATTAACCGTCAAATCATAAGGCCAACATCACACGATAGTTAGTAAAGCCGACATCACACGGTTTTCGCAACTTGTGCGGAAATTTTTGAAATTTCTTTTCGAATCAATCCTTTTAAATTCTTTTCACAAATTGTTTCTTAAATTAAAAAAGTAATGAAAATTTCAATTCGCTCAGTGGAAAAACTTCATTTGCGCACAAAAAAAAAAAAAAAAAAAATATTAATTTTTTAAATATTCTGTTCTAACTTTTAAAACTTTTGGAGATATTGCATCACCTTTAGAAAATCTTGAGAATTCAGAAACACAAAATTGAAAGTTTTCTCATTTCAAATTTTTTCGAAATTTGTCACTTCGTTTTTTCAAAAAGTTTTTCGAAAAGTTTCGCTTTTGCGTTTTCCTTTTCCGAAAGCTTTTCTTTCATCAGCAATTGACAAGAATTACTTCTGGAAATTCTTGCCGTCGAGTGTTTCGAATTTTTTCGAATTTGTCACTTCGTTTTTCAAAGTTTTTCGGAAAATTTCCGCTGTTGCGTTTTCCTTTTCCGAAAGCTTTTCTTTCATCAGCAATTGACAAGAATTACTTCTGGAAATTCTTGCCGTCGAGTGTTTCGAATTTTTTCGAATTTGTCACTTCGTTTTTCAAAAGTTTTTCGGAGAAATTTCCGCTGTTGCGTTTTCCTTTTCCGAAAGCTTTTCTTTCATCAGCAATTGACAAGAATTATTTCTGAAAATTCTTGCCGTCGAGTGTTTCGAATTTTTTCGAAATTGTCACTTCGTTTTTCAAAGTTTTTCGGAAAATTTCCGCTGTTGCGTTTTCTTTTTCCGAAAGCTTTTCTTTCATCAACAATGGACAGGAATTATTTCTGAAAATTCTTGCCGTCGAGTGTTTCGAATTTTTTCGAAATTGTCACTTCATTTTTCAAAGTTTTTCGGAAAATTCCGCTTTTGCGTTTTCTTTTCCGAAAGCTTTCCTTTCATCAAAAATATTTTCCCCTTTTCACAATTCCGCAATATGGAAGGAGTACCGATACAGGATATTAATGCCTCCAAAGCTACGACTCTCAGCCGAGAGTTGGCGCTTCGGGGGATCGCACCGAAACGCGCCCTGCAAACCCTGCGTAAACAGGCCGCGGCCTTCAATGAGGAGTTGCTCATGCGCCTTACCACTTTGCCTACCCTGTCAGGAAGTACTAACACCGCACGAGAAGATATTCAGATTAGAAGAAAATTGTATTCGGCACAACAAGGTCTCTCATCAGTAACAGAGTTTGTAAACAGCGTCAAAAGTACAAACAATTCCTTATCGGTCCCTTTGGAAACGGCAGACGTCATCGAGATTATAAAATTAGGCTTACGCGCGGAATTGAGGGAGGAACTTGAAAAACATGATATTACGGACTTGGAATCATTTCAAAGACTAGATGATGTGGAAAACTTTTTAAGTACATCCGTCAGTCCACTACGACGAGCATCGTCGCGCGTTATGCAACCAATTTCTGCCACCGCCATACCGGTAACTTCGTGTGAAGTTAGCAATCGAAAGTCTCTAACTCCGACTTACAGACAGCCCACCATTATCATCTCCCCATCGTCGGTCAAACAACCTTCCATAAGGTACATCGTCAAGGAACCTCGTATCCAAGGATTACAATCATGGAAATTGAAATATAAGAGCAGTGATGATATCAGGAATTTCGTCACTAGGGTGGAGGAATTATCAGAGGCCCGTGGTGTGTCGCAAAACGATTTAATCCGCTGTTTCATCGACCTTTTGGATGATACTTGTTATGACTGGTACCGGAAGGAAAAAGCAAAGTTTACATCTTGGAATATTTTAAAGGAAGCTTTGATAGCCGAATTCGCCGACCCATTGGCGCAATTAAGCCAAAAGAGACAACTGCTATGTATTGCTCAAGGGAAAAATGAATTACCAACCGCATACGTGCGAAGGGGAAGAGACCTTAATACCCAATTGGACACCCCACTTACTGAGTCCGAATTGATTTCCTGTATTTGTCATGGTTTTAACCACAGAGCAACGGAGACCATATCGTGTGCATCGTCCATCACCATTAACGAACTGTTGGATAAAGCCAGATACATGGAACGACGCCTCCAGGTGGAGCAGAGATCATTCATACATCCGACCCCTAATATAACGAGCACTAGGATAAGTGAAGTTTCTAGAGTAGTACAGAACTCGCCGAAACCACGAACCACCGCTGTTAACTTAACATGTTTTGGATGTCACCAACCAGGACATATCGCCAGGAATTGTAAAAACAAGACTGTACGCACACTCCGGCGCAGTCCGCGGTTTCAGAAGTCGAAGGAAGAGCACTCTCGTACCTTACCGGACACCTCAAAACCCCCGCCAACGAGCCTGTTTTCAAAAAACTAGCTATTAGTCATTCTACATCAATGGACGCACCCCCTGAAGAACAAAGGAAAAGGGAGTGGAGAGAATGGCTGCGACACGTCCATTGTTTTTTGTCAACTGTGTCCTTCGCTGAAGCTTCTTGTCGCCAGGCCGAGGATGGTCGCCCTTATGCTACACTTCAAATTTGTTCTCAAAAATTTGTTGCACTTCTGGACACCGGAGCAGCTGTTTCAATCATGGGAGGGCAATGGTATAAAACTTTTGTTGATTCTGGATTTACCCTCACAAACTCCAGTTGTTTAGTGACAACTTTGGATAACAATTGTCATCCTCCTTTAGGACAACTTCGACTACCTGTTGCTTACAATAATATGACTAGATACATAGACTTCCTCGTGGTTCCTTCATTCAAACCAGGTCTAGTACTAGGAGTAGATTTCTGGAAAACTTTTCGCGTGGCTCCAGACATTATTGGTATAGCATCTGCTTCCACAGTGCCAGAGAATCAACTCATAACCGACTCCAGTACACATCTGCTTGACGATTCCCAGACTTTTATACTGGAAGAAACAAAATCTCTTTTTCATTCAATTTCCTACGAACAATGTGGATTAGGACTCACACATTTAGTTCAGCATCACATCGACACCGAAGGTCCTCCGATCAAGCAACGCTATTACCCTCTTTCTCCGGCTCGCCAAAAACAATTTGAGGAAGAATTGAACCGTATGTTGAGGATGGGAGTAGTGAGTCCCGTGCAGTCTGGATGGAGTAACCCCGTAGTATTAGTGCAGAAAAAAGATGGTACAGTCCGTCTGTGTTTGGACTCCAGGAAGCTTAACAAAGTCACCAAACCGGATGCCTATCCTTTACCCTTTGTACACAGGATCCTGGATCGTCTGCGGAACGCTAAATTTCTTTCTTCTGTAGATCTTTCAAAGGCATTTTGGCAAATCTCGTTAACGTCAGATAGCGTTGAGAAGACAGCTTTCGTCTGCCCAGGAAGAGGAATGTTTGCCTTTAATCGTCTTCCTTTTGGGATACGTAATGCCCCTGGAGAACTCCAACGTCTGGTAGACAAGATCTTTGGACCAGAACTGGAAGAGCATGTCTTTTGTTACTTGGACGACCTCATTATCATCTCTGAAGATTTCGACCAACATATTCAACTGCTCAGAACTGTCTACAATCGTCTAAAAGCTGCAGGCCTTACCGTCAATTTGGGTAAATGCGAATTTCTCAAACCAGAATTGAAATATCTTGGATTCATAGTCAACAAAGAAGGATTGCAAACAGACCCTTCTAAACTAAGTGCCATCCGGAACTTTCCAAGACCAAAGAACGTCAAACAAGTCAAGTCATTCATTGGACTTTGTGGATATTACCGTCGCTTTATTGATTCATTTTCTACCATTTCGTCACCCCTTACCAAACTGACAGGAGGCAAGAAAGGAAAGTCGAACTTCTTATGGTCTGCCGAGGCAGATAGAGCCTTTGAAACTTTGAAAGAAGCTATGCTTAATGCCCCCGTATTGAGATGTCCTGATTTCCAGAAAGAATTTACCATACACTGTGATGCAAGCAACGTAGCCATAGGTGGAGTACTTACGCAGGTATTTGAAGATGGAGAACACCCAATAGCCTTCTATTCACGAACACTGACCAAGCATGAGAGGAATTACAGTGTAACCGAAAGGGAACTTTTAGCTGTCCTGGATTCTGTCCATAACTATCGAGCCTACGTGGAGGGAGCCCATTTCACCATAATTACAGACCATAGCAGTCTCCAATGGATGCACTCTCTTGAAAACCCTTCGGGAAGACTCGCCCGTTGGGCAACCAGACTTTCTCAGTATGATTTTAATGTAGTTCATCGTAAAGGTTCTCAACATGTTGTCCCCGATGCTTTGTCTAGAATTGAAGTAAATGTTATTTCTACCCTTGCCTCTGTACCCGACACGCAGGATAAATGGTACAAGCGAATTTTTTCAGGATGGATTAAAAACCCACAACGTTTCCCCAATTACCTTATTCAGAATGATTGTTTGCTGCGTCACGACAAAGACCAAGATAATCAAAGTCCTCATTGTACGTGGAAGTTGGTAATCCCACAGGAAAATCGTCAGCAAATTATAAGTAACTATCATTCGGGTTCCAACTCTTGTCATCCAGGAACATTCAAAACGTATAAATTTCTTTCAGCCCGATATTACTGGCCCGGATTGTACAAGGATGTGAAGCATTTTGTTTCTGGTTGTACTATATGTAAAGCGTACAAACTTTCTACAGCTCCTTCTCTTGGACACATGACCAAGCCCAAGAATGTCTCTAAGCCTCTACAATCATTGAGCATCGATCTTATAGGTCCTTATCCAAAAAGCTACAAAGGATTTATTTATATCCTCAGCGTGGTTGATGTATTCACTAAATTCTGTTGGACTTTTCCTCTACAACGAGCTACGTCATCAAGCATCATAAAGTTATTGGAAACTAATATTTTTATCCCACTAGGAATTCCTCGAACTGTCATAATGGACAATGGCAAACAATTCATATCCAAGGAATTTAGAGCTTTCTTGGCAAAGCACAATGTCACCGACTGTTTTTACAATACCGTTTACACCCCCATGAATAACGTAGTAGAACGTTATAACCAAACCATCAACACCTCCATCGCAATTCTCGTTCAGAACGATCACAGAGCGTGGTGTAAATTTTTGCCTCAGGTACAAGCTAGTATAAATAACACTGTGAACGTTTCTACAGGATACACCCCATTCTTTCTGTTGCATGGATTCGAACAAACTGTGGTAGGAACAGAATATCTCTCTCAACCTGATGTTAACTCCCAGCTAAATAACCACCAGCTACATGTGGAACGTCTACAGGAATTGTCTTCTGTGTATGACGCTGTATCAGGAGCCCTTCTGAAAGCATTCCAGAAGAATGCAGAAAAATTCAACGCGACTCGGAAAAATGTAGAATATAACACAGGGGATATTGTCTGGCGAAAAAATCACATACTATCTGATGCAGGAAATTATTTCTCCGCAAAATTGGCCCCGAGGTTCATCCAAAGCAAGATAGTCAATAAAATTTCAGGAACAGTTTACGTACTCGCCAATATGAATGGAAAACCAGCGGGTAAATGGCATATCAAGGATTTAGTTAAATCAAACTAATCATCCCTCCTAAATTTTCTCTATTGCTTAGATTTTTTCAATCCCTGACTTGCGGGTTGTGGCAGTTGTCTATAGTAACTGTCACAGCATCGTAATTGTCATTTTATGAGCATTTCCTAATGAAACTGATCCCTTCACGAAGAAATGTTACATAAGGAGACTACAGGTGTTTGATCGAATTTAAATGTGTCTGTTATTTAGGTTTATTTTAAATTGAAACTTAGAGTCTAGCCAGACGAAAAGCAAATGGCTGACTAGGAGAAGTAGAAGATACAAACAAGTTACTTGTTTGAAGAAAAATTGAATTTTGTGAATTTTCACACGGTCGGGGTGGAGGCGATAGCCTTATGCTATCTACCTGAGAGCCCATATTTTTTTTGTTTTTTTACAAGAATGTTGCATTCTCTTAACATTGGGTTTCTTGCATACCCGGAGACAAAAAGCAAGTGGCGCTCAAATAGGTTTTTCCCAGAGTTGTCTGTCTAGTTATTAAATATTGAAATGTCTGTGTAGCTGTAAAATTTGTATATGTAATTGTTAAAATTTGTGTAAATTTAGTGTTGAATTATTGAAAGTACTCCTGTACCAATGATCAACACGGTGGATGGCAAACAACCACAGAAATTGTATATGTATTTGTATTTGTAACTGTGTAAGAATTTAGTGTTGAATTATTGAAAGTACTCCTGTACCAATGATCAACACGGTGGATGGCAAACAACCACAGAAATTGTATATGTATTTGTATTTGTAACTGTGTAAGAATTTAGTGTTGAATTATTGAAAGTACTCCTGTACCAATGATCAACACGGTGGATGGCAAACAACCACAGAAATTGTATATGTATTTGTATTTGTAACTGTGTAAGAATTTAGTGTTGAATTATTGAAAGTACTCCTGTACCAATGATCAACACGGTGGATGGCAAACAACCACAGTATTTGTATAGGTAAATTGTGTAAAATATGTAAAAATTTAGTGTTGAACCATTAAAAGTACTCCGTACTAATGATCAACACGGTGGTTGATAAACAACTACAAAATTGTTAAATATGTCATTGTTAAAAAATTTGTGTAAATTTAGTGTTGAATCAATAAAAGTACCTTGTACTATTGATCACCACGAATGGTTGGTAAACAACCATAAGATGTTGGAAGATTCATTGTTTTCCTTATGTAATTTCGTGCTGTGCTTTGGTACGTGGTACCATGAGAAGCCAACACCATTGTTACTTTGATCAGAATTTTCTTTCTCTTCTGGAAGGGGGAAAGGATTGTCAAAATGATGACAATAAAAGAAAAAATTGAAAAATGTATAATTTTAAGTAAAATTGAAAATGTATAATTTTAAGAAAATTTCAAAAATATTGTATAATTGTAAAGTAATAGAAATTGAAAACTTTGTAAAATTGAAAGAAAATTTAGTTGAGAGAAATCACCCATACAAACCAATAAACCAATAATAATAAAACAGCCGCAAGAAAATAAAAAGAAGATAAATTGAAGAACACAACGAAATTTTTTTTGAAATAAAATAAAAATAATAACCAACAAGTGAAAAAGTCCTAGATGCTTGCCACATTACTAGGCAGTGAATGGTCAATTTAATAAGGCATAGAGTGATAACAGAAAATGCATCAAATTTTGGTAACATTTCATGTGAAACTTTTTAACAGCTGAAAAATTTGCTCATTGTAACTGTGTAACTATTATAATGTATGATCCATTGTTGAACTCTGTAATACTGTATTGATAAGAATTTTATGTCCATAGATTTCCTGTAACCAAATGAGAGAAACCACCCACGCTTAAACTCATTAGGGGTTGAGTTCATTTCTTTTGTCTTTTCCGAGAAGGGGGAATGTGTCAGGATGCAAACATCTGACATATGAAAATAGAGGTTAAATGTCAAAAAAGATTTAAATTCCCCGCCTAAATTTTGTAAACCAGAGAATATTTAGTTCAAGTTGTCCATACTGTGAGCAAGTAAGGGACACCAACCTAAAAATGCCAAATTCAACTGTCGACACAGACGCTTCCTTCTTCTTTCGGTTCAGCCATTGTGCTAACAACACGTTTGGTCCGTGTTCTCTGATAATTAATATTCTGAAAAGTTAGACTCCTAGTGTAAAATGGCTGGTAAGGAAGCCATAAGTGTCTAATTGAGTGCCCTGATCCAGACCTCCTTGAGGACAACCATCTCTGACCTCTTGAACACTTACAGTAATACGAGAAGTGCTTAGGGCGTGGTCAAGTTCATTGATAACCATCGGCAAGGTTTGTCCACCATGCTGACTGCTGGAAGTTGGGTAAATACGTAACTTGCCTCACATAAACCCCCAGTTCTCCTGTTGCTGAGACTAAGAGGAGGCCTCTTTAAATAATTGTCCAATCTACACTATCGAACATATGGACCTCAGCGCATAACCCTTTGGGAACCCTTTACCAGGCCTTCGCCTGGAGTCCAGGAACTTCATCGTTATACTGCATTACCTTTTGTTACTTAACCTATCTCGTTCTTATTGAAAACCTACATAGGGGTGCTTTCTCTCAGACGCCAATCAACTTTGTATTGTAATAGTAGTAAATTGCCATTGTATTGATTGTACATAATTTAGTAATCACAGTTTAAAATAGACCTGTACATAACCGCATATTTCTGTTCTTTATTTGTTCCCTCCAAACTCTTCACAGCGCACAGGGCAAGCAACAACACAAAAGGGGCACCGAACAACCACACCCTGTAGATTAAGAGTCACTCAGCCGGCACCGTAAAGAATCACACTTGAGATAACGGAAACTAACCGTTGTTTATGTATATGAGTGTGACACT